>BSBK01014604.1:0-85312 GCA_027943335.1 Chamaecyparis obtusa | reverse complement strand
ATATATATATATATATATATATATATATATATATATATATGTATATATATATATATATATATATATATATATATATATATAGATATATATAGTATATACATATATATGTATACATATATGTATGTATGTATGTATGTATGTATGTATGTATGTATGTATGTATGTATATGTATATATATATATATATATATATATATGTATATATATATATATATATGTATGTATGTATGTATGTATGTATGTACATACATACATACATACATACATACATACATACATACATACATACATACATACATACATACATACATACATACATATATATATATATATATGTATGTATGTATGTATGTATGTATGTATGTATGTATGTATGTATGTATGTATGTATACATACATACATACATACATACATACATACATACATATATACATACATACATACATACATACATACATACATACATACATACATACATACATACATACATATATATATAGATATACATATACATATACATATGTATATAATACAAATAAACGTATATGTTATGTATAGAAAAATATTAACATTTATTACAAGTTTGTATGCGAAATAATTATTACTAATATAATGTTATTCTCCATACAAAATTATGTGTACATTGTATCATTTATGATTTTAATATACAATTAATGTCATGATGAACTACCAACTACAATGACAGAACCCGCAAAATTTGGTGTATTTTGTGTTTAATTAAGTGTTGATTAAAAATTTAACAATGGGAATCTAGATCCAACATTATGTATACCATGGTTAGAAATGCTCAGCTTGAATAAAATAATTTTTGTAGAGTGATTCCTCAGGGAAAGTGTCATATATTTTTTCAGTATCCCCTTTGCTTCATAACGATTCTCTCTACAGACCACCTCATGTTGCCTCCAAAAATGGTCGACATGTTGGTTAGCCACTACAAATCCCAATCTATTTAAGTATCTAATTATCATTTCATTTTATTCAATATACTATCGGACATCACAATATCAAATAGTGATGTTAAAACTAGTAAATTGTCATAGTGCAATCACAATTTTTTAAAAAAATTTACAAATGAAAGTTCCCATCTTTATTGTGGAAATCATTATGTAATTAACCATAAGAAATATATATATTAAACAAGTTCTTTTAGTTCCTATGTCATATATTAGGTGTTTTCAATCAGTTTTGTAACAACTTTTAACTAAGATCATCCCAATGAAGGATTAAGAGTGTGTTATGCAATGTGGATGTTGAAAATAATAATTATGACTATTCTTTGCACAAAATAGCATGATTAATACATTATGTAACATGATTGTAACAAACAATAGCTTCTCACAATGAACTAATGGTTGTGATGATGAGACTTACATTGGTAGTTGACATTTTTATTTTTATTAGATATTCAATTGCGAACACTTTCAAAGATTTGTATCTTTGAAACATCATTGTTGTTTATTTTGAGTTGAGAATTGAAAATTGAGTTGTAAAAGATTTTGAACCCAATTTCATGATGAATGAATTGTAGCCAACCATAAATCTTCTAAATAAGTTTGTCTACTCTTTGTAAATGGTCATTGTGTAGATATTTTCTCAAGTTACAAAGAAGAAAAGTATAAGTTATGTGAAAAAAATTAATTGTGGCAATGCCCTATATCATTCTTCCCACTTCATAGGTAGGAAGAACTATATAAAGCATATTTTTATCCACTCTAAATTTTTCATGTTACATTTTAAATTTGTGGTGAGGCTCATTTTACATTTTTAATCTATAGTAGTGCATTTTCATTTGATACTACAAAGGAGAAAGTTTACCTCTGGCTTCCATGAAATTATTTTATGGATTAAATTATGCATCTAAATGAAATAAGAAGAATGATATATGACATAGTTAAGCACATTTATAATCCACTTTTTCCTTCCCATGTTACATTTTCAATTTATTGTAAAGCATATTCATTTAACACTACAAAGAAAAGGGTTTAACATATGGCTTTCATGAAATTATTTTAGAGATCTAATTATGATTGTGAAAAGGTAATAAGAATTATATAAAACATAATGGAATATAATTGATGTCCATTTTTCCTCACAATATGATGAAACATGTTCATGTAATGCTAGAAAGAAAATGGTTTACTTGTGAATTCAATGAAATTGTTGTAGGAGTTTCCCCAATGGTTCTCATTATGTCCTCTAGGTATTAGAAATTTCTTCTTTTGGACATGCCCTTGCAAGTAAAACCAGTTGGGTATGTGCAACATGTAATGCCCCGCTAGGGAACCCATGAGATATTAACCTAAAACATGCTACTAAGTTTGCAGAATAATTTTTTTCTTAAATGTTTACAAACAATGATGAATAAACAAGTAGAAGTAAAACATAACTTAGTCCATAAGTACATAAACATAAATATAATCTCCATAGTAGATTACACATCTCAAGGGTTCCTTGATGTAGAAACTATGAAATACAATTACGTCCATAAATTACATATTACATCATGATTACAATTGAATGATAAAATATAGATAATCATTAGCATCCACTACACACATCGTAGGGTATGTAGTTGCAATAAAATACATAGTACAAATAGACATGTACAAGGATAAGAATAAGTCTCCAAGAAGATAAGAAAGGAATTCACTACAACTAGGATCATCTAGCACTAGAACAAGGATGTCAGAGTCTCAAATGGTAAAATAATCACTACCTCCTGACCTCGTGGAAACATGTGGTTCCACTCCCATTGTGCTGAGGAGATAACATCAAATCCCACTCAGATAACATTACCAACCAATCAGGTAAACTAAGAAAGGATCCTAGAAGCTCCTATCCCAAGGGTACAACTCATACTTGTCAAAGATGCACATAATAACCCAACCAACACATGTAGGAAACCTAAAATGAAATTAGGGAAGTGTCATCACATATGTCAACACCTTCGAATGATCTCACTAGCCTCTGACTTCCAAGTGTGATCATATACATAACCTAAAATCCTCTCCCGAAGACAAGGATAATTGATCATGCCAGACTCACCATCCTACTAGATGAGCAAGAATCTTCTCCCACTCCCATCCTTAGCCTATACTTGCACTCAATGCATGGGTGAGGAACCATTATCTTATTAATTCATTTTAACCCCATTTAGTTTAGTATTATCACTTGATTAAGTAACCTACTAAGGATACCCAGTTAGCCACTTTCAAGCTCTGACACCTCCAAAATAAGCCACCTTCCCTTTAACACCTAGATAACCTACCCTAGGCTTATATTCTCAAAATCATGACTCAAGGTCAACATAATCTCATAATATCCAAAACT
Source organism: Chamaecyparis obtusa (assembly GCA_027943335.1). Classification (NCBI taxonomy): domain Eukaryota; kingdom Viridiplantae; phylum Streptophyta; class Pinopsida; order Cupressales; family Cupressaceae; genus Chamaecyparis; species Chamaecyparis obtusa. The sequence goes on along the minus strand of BSBK01014604.1, from coordinate 81,960 downwards.
AGTTCCAAAGAAGTAACAAGAACACACAATGCAACTTCTATCATAAAACAACTCCATAAGATCAGGTCACGTTTTGATCAAATACCATTCAAGTATGCAAGGAAAATAAATAAAAACAATAATTTCTAATCCTACCTCTGGTAACAACCCTATTAGGCTAACATATTATTTCCCCTCTAATCCCATATGTAGAAGGCAAAGAAATAGACAAATAATATAATTTAATGTTATGATTGAGTAATACTGAGAGGGGGGGTGAATCAGTATTACAACACTTTAAATTAAACTTAAACCAATTCCAAATAAACCATATGACTGTTGAAATGAAAATAACATAAAAAAATAACACACAACTCATAACAACATTATTTTTTTTCGAGGAAACCCTGGGCAAAGAAAAACCCCGATGGGGATGGTACCCACAAATATGCACTAAAGTATAATGTCCATGTTAGGAGACCTAGCCCTATTAGGAGTTGAGTATTACATAGTACGTTTCCTTGTTAGAGGAATATTAACCCTGATAAAGGTATACAAAACCTTGGTAAAGGTATACTGAGCTTACAGCTCTTACAATCAATAATTCAGTTACAAAAAGTGTTCTTAAGAGTGAACAATACAAGCATCTGGTATGCTTTGATTGTTCCAGTTATAGCTCTCAATAGTCTATGTCAATCTCTAATCTTGAATTTGCTATTATCCATCACTGATATCCCAAACTCACATATATCACATTCCATCCATATCTTGTTCATATATCACTTTCACAAAACAGTCCTTATTTATATCTATTCTGTCATCCAATCGGCTCTCAAATACAATACAAAACATAATAATTGCAAATAAAAATAATAAATACTGAGTCGACAATCTTGGATTACCAAAATTTTGGCAATATACAATCTTTATCTGACTTATCACATTACCATTCCATCTTACACTCCCTTAATCATTATGACTATTCATGTGCCCTATTTCACTATTCCTCTCTCTTCGCATGCATTCATATCACTGTAACTTGCTGATATCAATGCCAAAACACATGCGATCTCAACTAAAGATCATACATATTTGAAAATGTCTTCCTCTAATCTCATAAGTCATTATCTAGAATATACTATCTTTGTTGTCCAAAATAGTTCTACAGTACTCTGTAAATCTGATTCTATAGTTAGTCATTTTCATGACTGTGCCTCCAACACTTATACTTACTTCATGCAATCACTATAACATATGTGTTTCCATAAATGACAAACCTCAAGTGATCCATAGTGCTCTCAAAACTATCTCTTATGGAAGTGTGGTCAACTATCTTTTCTTCTCTCATACTTGCATATTTGCAGGAAGCTTCTATGGATAGGAATTCATTGGAGTAGAAGGCTTGTGAACAAAAACCCATAAAAAAATGGTGATCAATGTAAGAAAACCATTTTTTTATAAAGGGAATTCTCACTTGGAGTTTCACTTAAACTAAATGAAGTTTGAGGATTTGTTAGTTTCTTATTTTTTAGTTGATAGGCGTTCTTCGGTTGTTGTTTTGGGAGTTCTTCGAGCATAGTTATGTGAATTATTGATTATTTTAAGTCTTATGAATGTTTGCAATAGTTTTTTTCTTTTATTGAGTTTTTTATTAGATCTATATGCTAGTAATTTCATTTGGCAATTAAAATTTTTTAATTTGGGGTATTTGGAGTATATTAAGTGGTCTACTTTTGTCATTGTCTTGAGGATTTTGTGTGGGTTCTTGATACATGAACCCATATTGTGTTATTTTTTTAATAAATTAGTTTCACACTTATTCATATATTATCTGATATTAGAAAATTCATTTCACAATTGAGTGTCACCTTTTCGGCTAACTCAAATGACTCGGCCGACTTAGACTCAGTCCAATTAGACTCGACTGAGTCTAATTGGGCTGAGTATATGTAGGTGCCACGTAGTGTTGAATGGTTTCTATGTGGCCCAGTAGACTGGGCCGAGTGGTACTCAGCCGAGTAGGACTCGGCCAAGTCTAAATGATATTTTTAATATAAAAAACTATCTCAAGACCCTCATTTGCACACTATTTTGGCTATTTGTGTGGGGCCAACCTCATGGGGACTCAGTCGAGTTGGATTCAGCCCAGTGAGACTCGGCCTAGTCGGAGTCGGCTGAGTCTACCTAGGTAGCATGCCATGTTGGCAGCCAAACCTCCAAACACACAAAAAAACTAGAATTTTGTACTTCTGATGTAACTTTCTTTGATCAAAATAGAAAATGTTAAAAAACTAAAAGTACCCTTTTGTAGATCTCAAAAGTATGATTTTGGAAATATAAATTTTATATTCTTTCAACCACAAAACATTAAACAAATTTGCTAAAAACTACATGTAGGTATATTAAACTTTGAGAAGACGTTGATTCAAAAAATATAGAAAAATGCTAAATCAATTCAAAAAAATTTTAAAATCATATAAGAAACTAGAGGAGAGAGTCCTCTTCAAGAATATGTAATTTATTTGGGCTATGGCATATTTTTGATAGGGAAAAAGTGACGGGAGAAAAAAACTATTGATTTCAGGTAAGTTCGACTTTGAATGCTTATAACGGGTACATTATAGATTGAAAACACTTCTTTATTTTTTCCTACACTAGATATACATGTCATCTAAAACATATTCTAAAATTGGAGGGAAAAATAGTGTTTTGCTTATAATGATTTGACGGGAAGTAAACTCCCTGATTTGTAGTATTTTTCAAGATAAGGATATTGCACCTTAAAAATTAAAAAAACATATTAATTTTTTCTCAAATTAATTTTTAAAAATTATAGGCATAAAATTCATCCTATTTCACACAGTTCATCAGTTTACATCATCTTCAAATTCTCAACAAAAATGTGACTTTTATGCCCTTGAATTTTTTTAGTTTTGGTGTTGTTAGCCTCTCCCTTTGTAAAATGGCGATGACTTATTGTGCTTTTACCCTATGATAAAAACAAATAATATCAAAACACAATCACAATTAAGTTAGTAGTAATAAGAAGATGTTCATTTTTTTTTCTTCAAAATAAAATATGATCCAACTATCTTCAAGGCATTGTGTGTAATTGATTATACTCTACTTTTATAGGAGAATGATCCTCAAGTTATATTTTATACCTCAAAATATTATATCCAAAACTAATTTTATATAATAGTTATGTATAGTTTTTCAAATTCTTGTGCACTAATTTACAAGCTTTGTTAATGTATTTTAGGATTAAATCTTTGTTTTGGATAACATTACCACTAGCTAACTAACCTAAAATATCATTATGGGTAAGGAAATGTATTACAATGATAATTTGATTTTTTTTATAGTTCACAAAAGATATTTATAAAACTATTTTAATGGTAGAGAGATTAAAGTATATTAAATTTTAAAAAAAATTTATGGGTGATGTTAGTTGTTTTACTCTAAAAAGCTTTTTCTATGCAATCTAGAATCTAATAATAGTTGCATAAATGCTAGTGCGTTTCCTTTATTCTACTTAAATTATTCAAATAAAAAAGAAGTCCAAATTCACTAAGATCTTCTTCTCAGAATCTGATGTACTCTCTCTCCCCTAATCATCTCACTTTGATACCAACTTAAGATTTAAAAACATAAAAAATATACACAAACTTAAATTCTCTTTTATTAAAAATATTAACATGAATTACATTATGCAAGCCATATATTCAATGATATAATAATGCAAGTTTTATAGAAGTTTCATCCTCAATTGTTAGCAACAATCATGCATCACATATCTATTTCAAACTAAAAAATGAACTACAGAATGGATTTTGGTACCTAAACTTAGTGATAGATCTTCTATTAGTTACAGTGATATAATTATCTCACTGTATGTAGAAAACCTCAAAATTTAGTTTATTCAACTATAAATTAATCAAGTGTCTAAACATGTTCTCTATGCATAGAAATGTGTAAGATTCACATGGTATTAAACATATCAGAAAGGGGTTCACATGTGGTTAGATTGGGACTTAGCATCAGTTGTCAATATACTCCCCCTTGATGCTAAGACTCATAATTTGACCTTCAAATCTTGAAAACTAGATCTTTTCAATATGATGTGACCCAATTGTACAAGGTAACTCAATGTGGAAAAATACAAACTTTTTCAACCCACTGCGTTATTGCTAGGTGTGCACCCTTGGTCTCCTTGTGCTATGTAGTGTAGTGGTGGTTCATAACATGGATTAATTTCCTCCCATGTCTTCTATAAGTCTAGTGGTTGTATCATACATTAATAGGTCAATCTTTTGGTGCAATGACAACTAAAAAGGAATCAAATCCAAGGTCATAGGATCAAACCCCATACTTGCACTAAAGGGATTTTCACAAGGTGTGCGCACTTGGTATCCTTTTGCTATGCAATAATGCACACTACTACATAGAGGGGGGTTTTAAGATAATATTTTATATATTTTTTTGATTAAATTATCATAGTTTAAGATAATATTTAAAACTTAAGTATTGTCTTTAAATGAGTGTCTCAAATCATTGTCTTAAAATGATGTCTTTATAAAAAAAGTATAAAAAATTATTATTATTGTCTCTTGAGAGACAATGTTATTTTTGTCTCTATAAAAAGATATGTATTTAATCCCACTTATTGTCTCTCAAGAGATGGTATAAATCATTAAATTTAAAAGATAGCCCACTATTCTAATAATCAATAATTTTAAATATAAAATATAATATCATTAATTAATTCATGTTAGAGAAATAATGGAATAGAACCACTATCCTCCTATTTGTAAAGTAGGTGCTCTTCCATTGATCTAGCACCCTTTAAATTAGAAGAATTATACCCTTTAGAATCTTGGGTCTTACAAGAGATTCAGGATGAAATCATCAATAAAGTTGTTGTACAATAGTAAATGGTAAATACAACTTAAACTATTTGCACAATAGAAATTTAAAAAATTTGAAAGGTAAAGAAACAAGTCAAATTGAAATCATCAACCAAGATTTTGTAAAATTGTAAATACCCCGACCCCGCCCTCTCCCCACACACAGCAGGTCAACTCCCCCCACATTGAGCACACTACCATGGATGTGGCTGGGAATGGCAGGTTCAAAGGTTACCTCAAGCAAAAATTCACTGAGATGGACAATGGGATACTTGTTCTCAAGTAGGATATGAGGGAAATCAAGGCCCACATCACTGACTCCAATAAATTAACCCTTAAAGTGATGCATGCTTCGGTTGTGACTCTGTGTAATGTACATGAGAAGATTGTTGGTGGTAAGCTAGAAGCTGATGAGGATAACATAGACCTCTTCCTATTTCTACAAGAGGAATGGGCCGCCACCTTGATGTCCAAGCGGCTGGGTGAGAGGACCTGACTATTGTTGGTGCCATGGTGATTTTGTCTTGTTCCGGGCCCTTGGGTCCCAAGTTTTATTTTGTTTTTTTCTGTTATATGCTTAAGTATCTTAGTATTTGGATTAGCCCTACCAGGAATTTTACTGTTACTATGTTCAAGACTTGTTGGTTAAACTACAACTTTGGTTCGTTCTTTTTGTTAAGGATCATGATGTTTTTTTTTTATAGAGGTAGAGTATACACTATTACTCTGTTGATTATCTGTTGTGAAGCTAGTGCTGTTAATCTGCTATTATTCTTCTCTGTTCCATGTGCCAGGACCCTGTTGTTGCTTTTCTATAAAAAACATAAGTATTTAGATATTGATTTATTTAAAAATTTGATGATGTTTTATAAGTGATATTTTATTTTTGAAAATATATTCCTTAAAATCATCCTACATATACAAAGATTATGGAACCAAATATTTTTCTTTTTATTATAGAAGCTCAACAAAAACTACATTATGTATACATCAAAGCACAAGGTTGTTTAGCAAAAAATAATAAAATTGTCATAAAAGAATACTCTATGTTTTATGTGGTTTCATGATTTTAAAATTTTAAAATACTAATTCACCCTTCCCTCCATCCCCCTTCATTATTTTTTGTTTTCTCTTCATATTCGACCTGACCTGGGCACTAATTAAAATAAGCAATAATTTTTTTAATAATAATTTTTAGACTTTTTGAAAGTGTACAAAAATCCTACAATTACTTAAAAATTTTGGATCATTTTATATTTTCTTACAATAACATTCTTAGGTAAAAAAAACTCAAAAAACAATTTTCTAACCTTTTCTTGATAGTTACAATAGAAAATGGTAATGAGATTTTTTGTCGTAACTACCTCCTATTGAAATCATTCATGCCTTACAATTGAGAAAGGAGTTTTTTACCTACTTCAATTGTAAGTGAACTCAACATGAGCTAGCATAAAAACCTATCATTTGGGTTTGTCCATAACTAAGTACCTCACCAATTTACAAAGGATTATATTTACCATAGTTGACATGTTGAATTAAAATTTAATTTGGTGCTAAACTTCTTCCAAAAAATCCTCAAAAAATGACCCAAACATTTCCATATGTTTAGATATATATATGAATATATAGAATGATCTAATCCATGACATTATACTAACTCTTTGAAAAACAAGTTCACATTGGTGGTAGTATCATTAGTTTTCTTTCCCACAATGTATTGTGACACCTTACAAAATCAACCAAGAACAATAAAAGCTAAACCATCACCTTTTGGTGCGTAATGCAATTAGAAAACCTTACACAAATTTTGTTTTTTCAACTTGATCCCTTAGCTTATCTACAAATTTGACAAACTTGTACAAAATTTCTTGTATTTTCACTCATCCTTGCCAATAATATCTCATTTATTTGTTCCAATGTATTGTTGATGCCAAAATTTTCTATGTGATACAAGAAACTTTTTGGAAATAAAGTATGTGCTAATAATAATAAAATATTCCTTGTATTTGTACTTATCCATCTTATAATAAGAAAATAAACCATGTGGAGATCTATCCATGCTCATTGGATCTTTGCACATTGTCCATTTATCTTTGAAATCCACAATGTTTACGAATTTTCTATAATTGAATCAAAATTGGTCACCTGTATCATACTTTAGTTGTCTAGGGTAGCAATGTAAATAAAATGTGCACTAAGGACTTTCAGTTAGCCATAACATATGGTTGTTACTTAGTTAGGATGGCATTATAATCCCATCCCAAACTTATAGCTTTTATCCAGGGTTGGAAGGTTGGTTGGGATCTCCTATCTAAGAAATATATTTCTTGAGGTTGGGAACCTTCCTTTGAATCCTACTTTATTTGTCTCAATTGCATTTAGTTTTTTGCAAGAATTTTCTATCTTGTTATCAAGAAAGGAAACAACCTCCTTCACTATTTGAAGGGAAGTGGAAGTGGACTTAATAATATAAGGTAACTTCATGAGCTATCTACTCTTGGCTTATGTGATCTGAATTAATTTTTTATATGTACCTATATTGGGAGATTTCACAACCATACTTCCCAAGTGTCTAACCCACTACTATAACTATAGTACATTAGAGTGGGGGTGCCTCTCCTATGTAGTGGGCTTAGAGATGGAAAAAATCAATACAAATTTTCTAATCAATACATCTAAAAACCTATTATATTCCATAGATTTATCTTTCAAAATGCACGAGTCTATTTAAAGAAATTTAATCCTTTTAATTTTGTTTTAATTCAACTAGTTAGCATGTGCAAAAAAATTTATGGCTTCATTGTCTTTCCCCTAGCCTCTGTATCATTTTTCATGTCTCTGGCTAAAACCCTAAGCAAAATATTCAAAAACTAGTTGTTACCCTTTGTAAAACCTTGGCCCTGTTCTAATTTGATGTTACCTTTTCTGGGTCACTTAAAGGTCCTATAGTGCACGTGCTTTATATTTTTGGTCGGCCCCTACTTTAATTTTTCCTAAGTTTTTATACCCTGGTGGCCTTTTAATTTTGTGAAGTCCTTTGTGCCTAAATTTTTCCTTATAAGCCTAAGTCTCAGCGTTTAATTTTTCCTATGTTCTAGCTTAATATTTTCCTAGGCCCAGCTCTGACAACATCTACATCCGAAAATTTTCATTAAAGCACAAGGGTTTTGTTAGAGGCTTGTGCTTTTGCGACGGCTGTTGATTTTATTGTATGACGTTGCCTTTCTCTGCAGATGGGTCCACTACCAGGTAAACACACATGGCATTTCCTTATTGGCCAAAGTAAATAGTGAAGTGGCATGGTTGTTAGAGTGAATGAAGAAATTGTATGTCTGTTTGCCAGATTCAGTGATGTGACGGTCCCTGATTTTTTGGAGTATCCTATACAACACGGTGGGGTCACGCTCTATCTAAGATTCTAGATTGACAATTGGCGTGAATGTGCATAGAATCTTTTAAGACCTTTAGATCTTACGCAATTCGTTCGATCCTCTAGGTGTTCATGTCAAAGATAAAGGTAGGTCCAAAGTTGCACATAGGCACAGTTGGCAGTTTTTCACTGGTCCACGATTTAATGTGTTGGGAGTTGTCAGTGGGACCTAGTTTCCAGATACATCAGAGCACCCTAATGTTGTTAGTAAATCAATGGTTGGTGTAAGTTCTTATGAGATGTGTGAGAGGTTTAAGATCTTGCATTGACCATTGATTTCATTTCCTATCAGAGGGTTGTCAGGGCAGGGAGGAGATTCTAGATCAACGGTAGGCATATAGTATGATGGGATCTTCTGATTGCATGAGATTTTAAGACAGTCGTCGATCTTCTAGGCGAGCCAGGGTGAGGACTTGGCAATTCTAACAAAATGGTTTAGCGGCTTGTTAAATTGAAAAGGTTTCACTCATTCATGGAAAAGGATAGTGGTGCTCTAATTTGATTGGCGATTTAGTGAACAAGCATTCACGTAATCAGTCACTAAATTGGCAGAGGAAAAAAGTGTTTCATGAACTAGCAGAGACCTTCAGTTGCTAGTTTGCTAGATGTGGCTGGGATGAGTTTATTTTCTTTTAGTTGCTAGTTCACGGGGTTAAGTGGTGGATTAAAGTTTTCTTTCTACGAATAAGGAAATGCCTTGTCACGCATTTGCTAAAAGGTAAACCTAGGGTGGCAGTTGAATTAAGACTTAAAAGACCATGAAAAGAAGAGATCTAACAGCCACGACCTAAAGTTAACCTGATTTTAAATTTAGATTGCCGATTTGCTGCTGGCACTTGGAGGTAGCTGTTTATTTTCAAATTTGAATTTATGAGGGTTTCTTAGTGACAAAAAGGACTAAAATTGAATGCTTTCACGACCAAACTTGATTTGTTTAGTGGTGCTTGTTGTTGCAGTGTGGTCTAGGGTGTTCCATCATTGTCTACAGGGGTCTGTACCATGTGGTTTTGTGCTTGAGGTGTATTGCAGGTGGCCAAATAGGGTTGACAATTTTGAATTTTCATGATTTTTAGTACTTTCCCTAAGATCTATCATGAGTGCAAATCTTCCTTAGGCATGGCCGATTGGTTTTCTTCCCCTACAATAAATTTCGTGACCGTTTCTAGTGGGTTTAGTGGTTGAAACCCTAATCCTAGTCACCCAAAGCTTGATGCATCCTCTTTGAGGATTCCAAGGTGACTAGGAGGTATATAGTGTAGAATTTTTTACTTAGTGAAGGTTCCAAAAATTTCTTTGGTCCCTGGTTGTTGTTGATGGTATTATACTGAGTAAGGAGAGCTGGGATTTTGGGTTTGTCTCTTTGGCATTTTGTAGTCTGATAATGTATTGATTCTGCAAGTCTTAATGAGAATATAGTTGAATTCCAATCTCATAGTGGTGTATGTCTTTTTGTTTTGTTCTTGAGCTCATATATGTTAACTTCACAAAGTGGGTTAGCATATGGTAAACAAAGAGTATTTTGAGATTATCAGGTAATTTTAGTGAGTTCATGGCTTGATAAGAATTTGATGTCCTGGTATGTGAGTGAGAGGGATAATAGGCAAAGCACTTATCCTAAATTCAAGTGTGTTTGAGTTAGGGTCTTCGGTTGATGTATGCTATTAGGTGACTCTATGCCTTGGTTAAGGCATTGATCTATTGTTTGGAGGCAGTCCATCATATTCAATCACACACACACAAATTCAAATGATCAAATCTTTAAATTAGTTAGTAAAGAGTATATTGGTATAACATTTAGTGATTCCTTTCAAGAAGTGAATCAAGGGTACATCTGCCTGAGCATTAGAGCTCAAAGTGTAGGAGGATCTCTTCTGATCCTTGTTAATTGGCCCTCTTCCTTGTAGACTTTGGAGTGGTGATAGAGTCAAAGTTATATTAAAGTTATCCATCAAAGTATAAATCTACAAGTTGAAGATCAAAGGGAACTACCAACAAAATGGGGACTCTACTGGGGAGAGTCTAGAGATAAAAGTTTTCAAAGTGCACTCTTGTTTTCCTGTTGTATTCAGTTAAAGATTTCTCATCTTTGGTGGGTGGTGACTCAAAAAAGGTTAAGAGCTAGTGTCATACTGTAAATCATGGAAAAAAGGAGGAATACTAGGTCCTTTGTCAGAATGAATCTGGAGGCCACTCTGGAACAATTACTTAGATAGGAGAAGAAGGGTTGGATCAGAAGGAATGGTGAGTCTAATAGTGCTCCCATGAGAGAACAAAGAAATACTAGGGGAAGAGCACCACATGTTTCCTCAAGTGAGGAAGGCTCACAAGATAGAGTTTCTAGATCAGATGGTGGTCACTCTGAAGATAGATTTTATGATACCCCAGAGGCTGTATTTCAAAACAAGGGTCCATTGCCTACAGGTCAGGATGAACAAACTAGAGAGATGGGTTTGGAGATTGATTTAGATCTTGATGAAGATAATTTTAGAAGAGAACCCATGAGACCAAGGCAAGTCCACTTCCCATATCAAAATCTTACTGATATGGATGTGTCATTAGGTTCTGATGACATTATGGTAGACCCAAATGATTTAAATGCACTAAGGTTGTAGTTGGCATAGTAGGATGCCATACATAAGAGGTTACAAAAGGAGAGAGAAGATGAAAAGGTAAATGCTCTAATAGAAAGATAGTCTCTCCTTAGAAAGATTAATGAAATGAAGGAGAGAAACAAGATGCTTGCTTCTGCTCCTAATACTTTGCAACACAATGTCTTTGGTGATCTTGAGGCTTTGAGGAGTGAGAAAGAGTGCTTACTGCAAGATCATGAATTTGATAAGGAGGGCCTTGTGATCAGACAGGTTCAAAGTTATGCTTCCCTCCCTAAAGATAAAGATGGAAATGAGATCACTAGGCCTGCTATTGCTGCTGGTGAGAAAGGAAAGAAAAAGATAGTGGGACAACAAACAAGTAGATCATTGACAATACCAGGGGTCCCACCACCCAATTCAAATAAGGACACAGAGATAGAAAGAAGAAGAAAAGAAGATGAGGACCTTGCAAGAGAATTAGAGAGGGCTGAAATTGAAGCTTCCATTGCAGAAAAGAGAAGAAAGATCTAGTTCTTGAAGGCTTCATCAACCAATGCTCTTGGTCCATCTACTACTGAACTAGGTATGCCATCTATGACTACTACTATTCCACTTAGTAATGCAACTAGTTCAATTCCTTCTTCATTTGCTAGGATAGGTGCTAATCCTAGATAGAAGTCAAATGCACAAGTAGATGGAAATGTAAATGCAAATGTTAATCCTAGGGTTAACACTAGTTCATGTTTTCAAAGAAGACCTATGCAATTAGAAGGCTATAGGAAAATTAGTTTTGATGGAATTCCTGGTTACCTGAATGCTTTTCCAAATGATATAAGAGATAAGGTACCTAAGTTTTCTAGTAATAATGCTATTAGTTGTGAGGAGCATCTTAGGTTATTTGTTGATATGCTTAATGATTATGAGGTAGAGCATGAGGATGTAGTCATGAAATTATTTGTTCAATCTCTAATGGAGGATGCTAGAGATTGGTTTAAGAGACTTCCTAATAAATGTATTAATACTTGGTATTCCTTTGAGAGATGTTTCAAAGAGCAGTATGGTGATAGGCCTAATGCTAGTTTCATGTTGAATGAATTTAGTACCATAAGGAAAAATCAAAATGAGACTGCAGTTGAGTTCAACATGAGATTTTAGAAGGGTATGCATAAGTTGTTCCAAGTTATACGGTTAGATGACAATGTTTGTCTGACCACATACTTCAATGCATTTGATGGAAAAATGGGATACTTGTTGAGGGACAAAGAACCAAGAACTCTCAGAGATGCTTTCAGGATTGCTGTCAATATTGAGAATAATATGAAGATATCAGGAAAGTTGGGTGGGAAGAGGAGATGATCCTAAGTTTTTTAGGGACAAGAAATACAAAAAAGAAAATGATAAGAATGTTGGAGCTAAGAGGCAAGAAGAAGATAAATTGGATAAGGTATTGATTGCAATGAAGGATTTGAAGGCACCTACAAATAGGAACATCAGTGCTCCTACCAATGAAAGGCCTTAGTTCAACAACAATTTCAATAAGTAGAATAGATTGCAGAACTACCCCTACAACACCCAATGGAAGGATGGCAAGCCTATTATCCCTGCTGCAAGAGGTAACAATGACAGAGGTGTCCCTAACCCTCTACAAAAGGCTTCAATAAATTTCATGGAGGACATACCTTGGTGTGTTGCATGCCAGTCCCCTCATTCTACAGAGCATTGTGTAGTTGCACATTCTATGGTTGCAAATCAAGATTGTGGCAATGAGGAGATAGATCAAGAAGAAGATCAAGATGATGTTGGATGCAACATGGCTACTTCATATCTAGGATATGAAGATGATTCTAATTTTGATGAAGAAGTAGATGTAAATGTGAAGAGACATAATCAGGCCTTTTTTCATTAAGAGGTTTTTTCTGATAGTGAAGACATTGATAAGAAGACATGTAACATGAACTCTTCTTCTGAGCCAGTAACACAAAGACAGAGCTATTGCATGGGTGGATAATGTTCATAACAATGATGTTGCATGCAATGGATCTCAGGATAAAGCTTTGAAAGGTGTTGCTACTCAGGGAATTGTATCTCAAATTCCACCTATATATTTGGACAGTTCTATCAATGCTAGCCTTGAAAACATTGATCCATTCTTTTTAAGTGTTCTTGTGAATGGAATGAAACTAAGAAATTGTATGATTGATAGTGGTGCCTCTAATACTATTATGCCTTTCAAAATCATGGAAAAGTTGGGCCTTAAAGTTGATACAGTTCAAGGCAGATGTTGTGTAATGGATCAGAGGGAGGTACCAGTTATTGGGACTATCAATTCAATGCCATATAGGCTGGCAGCATATCCAGAGAAGGAGTTAACAATGATTGTTTTGGTGGTGGACAACCCTCCTCATTATGGGATGCTACTATCTAGAAGGTGGAGTGTTGCCATGGGTGGAAGTTTACAGTGTGATCTGTCCTATGCCACTTTCAAGATTGATGATCAGTTTGTCAAGATTGATTGAGAGCCAAGAGTTCGAGAGCCAAGAGTATGCCACATGATTGAGAGGAATATTGACAATGAGACTACATTTTTTGTGGATACTGATATTAATGATTTTAGGGAAGAGATCCTTGGATTTGAGAATGAACCTATTTTGTCACCTATCTCTATTGAGGTAAGTGTTGATTCTATGAAGGGTGATTTGTGGGTAATGTACTTTGATGGTGCAAATTGCAAAGATGGAGTAGGAGTAGGTATTCTACTTATTTCTCCTGATGGAAATACCTACAAATTTTCTTTCACATTGAATTTATTTTGTACCAACAATATAGTAGAATATGAGGCTTTGTTGTTAGGACTGAGGTTGGCACAAAAGCATGGTATTAAATACATAAGTGTTGCTGGTGATTCTGAATTGGTGGTGTCCCAAGATAGATCAGTATATGCTTCCAAGAACAAGAGGTTGAAACAATATAGGAATGTAGTTTGGGATTTGATTGAATGTTTTGATGCCTTCAATATTGAGTGGAAGGATAGGAGTAACAATAAGATGGCTGACTTGTTAGCTAATGTTGCAATCAATCCCACTGATATTACTTTTTTTTGGTATCTCTAAAGTTGAAATTTAGGCTAGGCCTAGTATACCAGATAATATTGAAAATTGGCAAGTTTTTGATGATGATAATGATATCTTGAAGTTTATGAGTTGTGAAGATCAGTATCATGGTCACGAATTTGGTTGTTTATCCTGGTTTGAGTCAGTGGAAGGAAGGGAGGTTGTCTTAGGCAATGAGATCATTCAGCTTAGAACTAACAAGGTGCCCAAGGGGCTTGTTATTTTGGAGACTATCTTTGATAACCAGGATAGAGTTCAAAAGAATATCAAAAGAGAAGGTCATGCTGATCTAGAGGAGATAAATCTTGAAACACATGAGGCACCTAAGAAAGTATACATTGGTAGAGATATATCTCAAAAGGTAAAGAAATCTTTGATTGAATTGTTAAGAAATTCAGGCATGTTTTGCATGGTCATATGATGACCTAAAGGTTTATAGAGAAGATTTGTTTCAGCATGTTATTCCATTGAAAGAAGATGCTAAACCTTTCTGGCAAAAACAAAGGCCTATTAATCCTACTTTGGCACCCAAGATGCAAGAAGAGTTAATGAAGCTAAGAGATGCTGGAATTATCAAGCCTATAAGGCACTCTTCTTGGATGTCAAATCTTATTCCTGTGAGAAAGAAGAATGGTGACATCAGGCTTTGTGTGGACTTTAGGAATTTGAACATCAGCTCATTAAAGGATAACTATTGTCTGCCCAATATGGAAGCTATGTTGTAGAGAGTAACTGAATCAGAATTGATGTCTATGATGGATAGTATCTCTAGTTACAATCAAGTGATTGTTAAAGAATTAAAATAGTTCAAGACATCTTTTACTACACCATGGGGGACATATGTTTATGTGAGAATTCCTTTTGGTCTCACAAATGCTGGTGCTACTTTTCAGAGGGCAATGGATGTTGCCTTTTTAGATTTTATCAATGATTTCCTTGTTGTATATCAAGATGATTTAAATACCTATTCCAAGAGGGAAGAGGACCATTGCACTCATTTAGAGAAAATATTTGTAAGGGCTTTGGAATTTTGCATTTCATTAAATCCAAGGAAATGTGCTTTTGGTGTCATTGAAGGTAGGTTTCTTGGCCACTTAGTTGGGAAGAAATGAATTAGAATTGACCCTGAGAGGGTAGCAGCTATTGATAAAATTTAGAGACCAAAGAATGTTAAAGGGATTCAATCCTTCTTTGGTAAGGTCAATTTCTTAAGGAGGTTTGTAACAAACTTTGCTGAGGTTACTAGACCTATTTCTAAGATGTTGAAGAAGGGATCTGAAATCAATTGGGAGGGTGAGCCTGATGAGGCTTTCAAAAATATCAAGCAGGCTATCAAAGATGCACCAGTGCTTAAGGCACCTGATTATAATGTCCCAATGCACATCTTTTCCTTTGCATCTTTTCACACTATTGCTGTTGTTTTGTTACAAAAGAATAAGGATGGTTTTGAGTAGCCTATTGCATTTTTTTGTAAATCTTTGCAAGCTGTTGAATTGAAATATGACATAAATAAAAAACAAGCATATGCACTTGTGAAGGCAATCAAGGCTTTTAGGTGTTACTTGATGGGGGTAGTTGTGATTGCTTTTGTGCCAAGTACAACTGTGAAAGATACTTTCTCATAGCAAGAGGTGTCTGGAAGAAGATGTAGATGGATCAATAGGATTCAATAATTCAATATTGACATCCAAATTACTAAATTGGTTAGAGGACAGGGATTAGCAAAACTAATGGTGCAATCCAATCTTGATGCGAATCAGGTAAATAATTCTGAAATTGATTATACATGTGATATGGATGATTGTATCTGGTATCAAGATATTATCTATTACTTGAGAAATATGAAATGTCCAACAAGAATGAATGATATTCAGAAAAGGACATTGAAATTACAGGCCATCAAGTATGTAATTGTGAAATGTAAATTGTATAGAAAGAATTTAGATTGCATACTTTTGAAATGTGTAGATGAAGATCAGGCTAACAAGTTGTTAAAGGAGATGCATGAGGGAGTTTTTGGTGGACATTATATGGGTAAAACAACTACTCATAAAATCTTGAGAGAAGGATTTTGGTGGCCCACAATCTTCAAGGATGTAGAATAGTTGGTGAGGAGGTGTGATGCTTGTCAAAGGTTCTCTGGTAAGCTTAAATTTTCAGGCAATGTGCCATCAAAACTAGTAGAAGTACAGGCTCCTTTCCAACAATGGGGAATTGATTTCATAGGGGAGATACCAAACAAGTCAAGTGGAGGACACTCATGGATCTTAGTTGCCACTAATTACTTTACAATGTGGGTAGAAGCTATACCTACAAGAAATGCAACTAGTGAGGTGGTAATTGATTTTCTGTTGAATAATATTGTTACAAGGTTTGGTTTCCCTGAGAGAATAGTAAGTGATAATGCCATGTGCTTTAGGTCTACTGAATATAAGGACTTTTGCAAAGGTTTAGGAATTCAGATTTCTAATTCCTCACCTTATCATCCACAAGGAAATGGTCAGGTAGAATCTACTAATAAGAGTTTGATTAAAATCCTAAAGAGGGTTCTTGAAAAAACTAAGAGGGCATGGAATTCAAAGCTGCCATTATCTCTATGGGCTGATAGGGTAACTATGAAGAGGGCAATTAGTTGCGCACCATTTGACCTAGTATATGGAATTCATGCAAGAATGCCTCAGAATAATTTGTTGGAAATCTATAAATTTGTTCAGTTATATGATGATGACATAGATGATGAGATGCAGTTGAGAATTGAGGACCTCATTAGGTTGGATGAGACTAGGAGGGAGTCAGTTGCCAGGAATACCAAATTGCAGTTGTAGGTTAAAAATTTATATGACAAGAAGACTGTTGACAGGAAGTTTGAGCCTGGTGATTTGGTATTAATTTGGAATGCTAGATTGGAGGATAAAGGAAAACATGGTAAGTTTGATCCCATCTAGCTAGGATCATATCTAATTCATGAGAAATGGGGCCAAGATTCATACATTGTGAAAGAATTAAATGGTGAAGTTCAGGAATTGCCATTTCATGGACAATTCTTGAAGAAATACTTCAATTGAAGGTATTCTTTTTCCATGAACATTAGTTAGGTCTGTACATTCTGTAAATTCTATAAATAAGTTTCTTGCCCTTGCCTTATTTTGCCTTGGTCTGTAGGGTTTTTGGTCCTGTTTCTCTTTGTTGTCAGTCTTTTCCAATGGGATGGTCTACTTTAAACCAGTGATTCTAGATCCTTGCTATGCCTGTAGGAGGCATACATCCCTAGACAGAGCCACTATTAGCACATGGAAAAAATTTTATGGGTTCATTGTCTTTCCCCTGGCCTCTATATCATTTTTCATGTCTCTGGCTAAAACCCTAAGCAAAATATTAAAAAACTAGCCGTTGCCCATTGTAAAACCCTAGTCCTATTCTAATTTGATGTTACCTTTTTTGGGTCACTTAAAGGTCCTATAGTGCACATGCTTTATATTTTTGGTTGGACCCACTTTAATTTTTCCTAAGTTTTTATACCCCGGTGGCCTTTTAATTTTCTGAAGTCCTCTGCACCTTAATTTTTCCTTATAAGCCTAAGTCTCAGCATTTAATTTTTCCTATGTTCTGGCTTAATATTTTCCTGGGCCTGGCTCTAACAACATCTACATCTGATGGTTGTCATTAAAGTGCAAGCGTTTTGTTAGAGGCTTGTGCTTTTGCAACAGCCATTGATTTTATTGTATGACATTGCCTTTCTCTGCAGATGGGTCCACTATCAGGTAAGCACACATGGAATTTCCTTATTGGCTGAAGGAAATAGTGAAGTGGCAGGGTTGTTAGAATGAATGAAGAAATTGTATGTTCGTCTACCAGATTCGGTGATGTGGTGGTCCCTGATTCGTTGGAGTGTCCTATACTCCATGGTGGGGTCACGTTTTGTGGTATTGGCTAAGATTCCAGATCGACAATTGGCATGAATGCAAATAGAATCTTTTAAGACCTTCAGATCTTATGCCATTTGCTTGATCCTCTAGGTGCTTGTGTCAAAGATAAAGGTAGGTCCAAAGTTGCACGTAGGCATGGTTGGCAGTTTTTCACTAGTCTATGATTTAATGTGTTGGCAGTTGTCAGTGGGACCTAGTTTTCATATATGTTAGAGGGCCCTGATGTTGTCTGTAAATCAATGGTTGGTGTAAGTTCTTATGAGATGTGTGAGAGGTTTAAGATCTTGCACCGGCCATTGATTTTGTTTCCTGTTAGAGGGTTCTTAGGGTAGGGAGGAGATTCTAGATCAACGAAAGGCATATAGTCTGATGGGATCTTCTGAGTGCATGAGATTTTAAGATGGTCGTCGATCTTCTAGGTAGGCTAGGGCGGGGACTTGATGATTCAGACAAAATGGTTTAGCAGCTTGACAAATTGCAAAGGTTTTGCTCATTCACAAAAAAGGATAGTAGTGCTCTGATTTGATTGGCAATTTAGTGAACAAGCATTCGCGTAATTGCTAACTAACTTGGTAGAGGTAAAAAGTGTTTCATGTACTGGTGGAGACCTTCAGTCGCTAGTTCACTAGATGTGGCTGGGATGAGTTTATTTTCCTGCAGTCACTAGTTCATGGGGTTAAGTGGTGGGTTAAGGTTTTCTTTCTATGAATAAGGAAATGCCTTGTCGCGCATTCGCTAAAAGTTAAACCCAGGGTGGCAGTTGAGTTAAGACTTAAAAGACCACAAAAAGAAGAGATCTAATGGCCATGACTTAAAGTTAACCTGATTTTAAATTTAGACTACCGATTTGCTGTTGATGCTTGGAGGTAGCCATTTATTTTCAAATTTGAATTTTTGAGGGTTTCTCAGTGATAGAAAGGACCAAAATTGAATGCTTTCATGACCAGATTTGATTTATTTGGTGGTGCTTGTTGTTGCAGTGTGGTCCAGGGTGTTCCATGATCATCTGCAGGGGTCTGTACCATATGGTTTTGTGCTCAAGTCATATTGCAGGTGGCCAAATGGGTTTGAAAATTTCAAATTTTCATGATTTGTAGTACTTTCCCTGAGATCTATCATGAGTGCAAATCTTCCTCAGGCATGGCCGATTGGTTTTCTTACCCTGCAATAAATTTTGTGACCGTTTCTAGTGGATTTAGTAGTTGAAACCCTAACCCTAGTCACCCAAAGCTTGATGCATCCTCTTTGAGGATTCCAAGGTGACTAGGAGGTATATAGTGTAGAATTTTTGACTTAGTGAAGGTTACAAAACTTTCTTTGGTCACTGGTTGTTGTTGATGGTATTATACTAAGTAAGGAGAGCCAGGATTTTGGGTCTATCTCTTTTGCATTTTGTTGTGTGATAATGTATTGATTCTGCAAGTCTTAATGAGAATATAGTTGAATTCCAATCTCATAGTGGTGTATGTCTTTTTGTTTTGTTCTTGAGCTCATATATGTTAACTTCACAAAGTGGGTTAGTATATGGTAAACAAAGAGTATTTTGAGATTATCTTTGAGTTCCTAACAAAGTTAGGATTAAAGTATTTCAGGTAATTTTAGTGAGTTCATGACTTGATAAGAATTTGATGTCCTAGTATGTGAGTGAGAGGGATAATAGGCAAAGCACTTATCTTGAATTCAAGTGTGTTTGAGTTAGGGTCTTCGGTTGATGTATGCTATTAGGTGACTCTATGCCCTGGTTAAGGCACTGATCTGTTCTTTGGAGGCAGTCCATCATCTTTAATCACACACACACAAATTCAAATGATCAAATCTTTAAATCAGTTAGTAAAGAGTATATTGGTATAACATTTAGTGATTCCTTTCAAGAAGTGAATCAAGGGTACACCCACCTAAGCATTAGAGCTCAAAGTGTAGGAGGATCTTTTCTGATCCTTGTTAATTGGTCCTCTTCCTTGTAGACTTTGGAGTGGTGATAGAGTCAGAGTTATATTAAAGTTATCCATCAAAGTATAAATCTACAAGTTGAAGATCAAAGGGAACTACCAACACAACTTACTTTGACTATTTTTAGAATCTAGTGCTTGATGATGTATACATAAAAAAAACCTCCTTTGAAAGAAAGCAACATATCCATTTTTTAAAATCTTGGACAATTGCATAGAAATCTTGATAATAAATCAAGCAATACTTCTTGGCCTCATTTAGCTTATATTGAAGCAAAATATGGGTTTTCCTTCTTCACTCAAAGAAACACCCATGACTAACCCATTAGTAAGAAAGATATTTGGAATGAATTGGTTTTAAAATTGGAAATGAATGTAGATGAAAATTTGGGGAGATAAACCTTTGTTGGTGGCCAAGGGGTACAAATAGATCCTGGTATTGATTTTCATGATTTTTTTTTACCTATTGTACGATAAATTACTGTTAGAGTTGTTTAAGATTTTATTGATAGTTTTGATTTGTAGTTAGAATAGTTATATGTAAAAATAATCTTCCTATATGGTAATATCTTTGAGGATATATATGTAGATGTTACCCAAAACTCCCTATTCTATACATTTTGGTCACAAGTTGAGCTAAAGCTTCATTTTACCCTGTTGAACACCATCATAAAATTTTATGAGCTTATGCCTTGTCTTCTAGTCTCTACAAATGTTTTAAGCCCTCTGGCTTGCAAGTACATTTGAAAATCTAGCCGTTGCTACAAAACCCTAAAAAACCCCTTTGGCCGATTCAAATTCTTCATTACCTTTTCAGGCCACTTAAATCTTTAAAATGCATGTGCTAAAAATTTGACCACCTTCATGTGTTAAGTCTCTAGGTTGTCGGGCGGGGTCCCTTTTAACTTTTTCCTACCAAAGCCTAAGTTTTCAACAAATATTTCCTCCTGACCTTCCCTTTGAAACTTGTAGTTGTCACATGTTTGCAAGGAATATTCCTTGCCCTTGCGATCATACAACAGGATGACACCTGTATTCGTGGGCCCATTTTTCATCTGCAAAGGTTAAAGCTTGGCAAAATCTTGTGGTTGTCACTACGCCGCTAAGGAAAGATGTTGCCTATTTAAGTATGTGGTGTAATGATGACCGTCGATCTTCCTTCTGATACAATGCTGCTATTAGTGGGTCCATTGCCACATAGTTTGAGGTGTCCACTTCTGGTTGGTTGCGAGTTTAGTGACATGGAGAGGTGTTAGCGGGGCCCAATGGTTCTCTTTCCTCAAGGATCTAATGATTGTCACATGTTCACAAGGAATATTCCTTGCCCTTGTGATCATGTAATAGCCATTGATGCTGCTTTATTGCTATGGCTCTAACAGTGGGTCCTCTTTTCTAATGTGCTCGCTCCTCATTGGCTGGGGTTTTGAATAGGTGGAAGTTTGTTAGTGGGGTTAGCTTCCTCAAAGGATTAAGTTTCAAGCAAGATCAATGATCATCATTATACCAACAAGGTAAGATGCACGTTATTTAAGCTAGCGGTATAATGACAACCGTTCGATGAAGATAAAGAGGGCTATGGGTCTGCGTTGTCAGATGGGATGATGTGTAAAGCTTTTGATTGGTCACAAGCTAGTGATGTGGAAATCTATCAGTAGGGCTAAGTATCTTAGTGAGATGGTAGGGAAGAGAGATCTATGGTGGTTGCATGATCACATAGAATCTTTTGAGCCCATGCGATCATGTGACTGCCGTCCGATGCAAGGTCTAGGTTCCTTTGACTTCTGAGGTGTCAGTCTTCTCCAACATGCTCATTTTCTATTGGGCGCTGTTGATGATGTGGTCATTTGACTTTTCAAGGGGCCTGTGACTATTGTAAAATTGATATGAGCTACCTGATCTACCAAGAAATAAAAGGATCAACGATCACATTTTAAACCAAACCTTGTAACCATTTATTTTCAAATTTAAATATCTTTCTGTGAGGGTTTTTCCAGCATTTGATCCAGTAGGATATGAATGACAAGGGTATGTCAGAATAAATTCTTCAAGACATTTGCAGTTGGGAGGTTGATGATAAAGGTCTAGACAACCGTCGTGGGTCTATTCTTGTTTCCCAGGTACCATAACATTGATTTCGAGGCTGAGTTGCTGAGAAGTAGATGGATCAAGGTGACTTGTCTATAGGTGGATAGGGCATGAAATGGACACACAAATGTAGATTTTTTTGATCATTCAGGATATTTGCAAAGATGTATTTATGATGAGAGGTGACAAAATCAGGGTTTGATTATTATATGAAAAATTATGTAACCCTAATTAGATTTTTTTTGGCTCCTGCCTATGTGCATTGGAGATGTATATAATGTTTTCTAGAGAGCTTTAGAGCTCAGAATGGACTTTTTGTGAAAGAAGAGTTGGAAAATTGTAAAGAAGAAAGTATCTTTTCTTAGAAATCTATCTGTGGCATCCTTCTTGCCCTCTAGTTTTCTACAGTTGTAAATTCCCATTGATAATTCATATATTGAAGATATTTTGTGATATTTCTCATGTCCCTATGCCTTCTTGTGTGAGTTATCTCTTAATGAATTCAGTATTTACATGCTTCTTAGTGATATCTTAGGGTTCTAGATCCCAATTTCTTTCTACAATTTTGTGTATCATTGTGGATGATTTGATGGGAATGCTTTTATGGGTATACTTCAACCCCTTAATTATCTTGTCTCATTCCTATACCTAGTTGTAGAGGTGAATGTTTGTTTGTAGGTCATAGATTGTTGTCTAATTCCAAAGGGTGTTATTGTTTGTGAAAGAATCTCTCTTTCCCTAAATAGCTCTTTTCACCTATAGACCCTTTTATGAAGTACTTATGCAAACCTATTCAATGAGCTATGATCACCTAGACCTAAGCCAATTCATTGATTTCATCTTTTATACTGTAATTCATACCATATTTTGGTGTATCACCTAGTAGGTAGTTTTCTTTCAGTCATTTCCCTTTCCCTCAAAAGTTTTAATTTTCATGTCTAGAAGCAAATTAAGGTGATTATCCAAAAGGAACCAGCCTAGAACTTGGAGGTCTCATCTTAGCTAGCATAGGTCCCACAACCTAGAGATGATTCCCATGTTATACTAAGTTATCAAGACCATGAGAGCTTGAAACAAGGGTGCAAACTTAGTGTATAAAAATTTTGGCATGCCCAATGGGACCAAGAAGTCATAGTTTTCATAGTTCTTGCTGGTTTTGATATGCATCCAGCAGGTTGTAGACCTTTGAGAGGTCATTATTTTGCATATCTGGTGACTCTAAGTTCACATTTACTAGTTTTGAGTGAGCTTAGTTCCTAAAATGGATTACCATCCTTCTTTCCATGAAGACATCCCTTCATTTCATGGAGGTCAGCTTTATCAGAATAGTAGTACTTCTGATTTCATGTAGGACTACCCAGTTGTAGTAATGGAGCATGCCTATCATACCTAGATCCAACAACAACAAGCTTTGGCTCAGTAGGATCAAGGTTATAGGAGGTATCTAGCAGAGCAATATAAGAGAAATGAGGCCAAACTTGCTAAAGGGTTGGAGGCACAAAGGGAGGTTTATCAAAGGGAGCTAGAAGAACAAAAGAGACACTATGAAGAGGTGTTGGAAACATAGAAAAGGCATATGTGGACATAATCAAAGGAGCAGTTCAATGCTAGATGGAAGCAGTGTGAAGAAATCATTGTAGGACATCAAAAAAGTCAGACAGCCCTTGCAAGTAATCTAGCAACACTGAACAAAGTTTACAAGGAAAACCTGATTAAGGTTAGTGCTGCTATAGCTAAAAAAGAGGAGGATTTTCAAAGAACATTAGCAGATTAGAGGGATGCCTATGAAGAATTGGAAGTTCATAAGAATATTGGTGAAAACATGATTCAAGACCAAAGGCATTTAATAAAAGCCATGTTTGATAAAGGCAATGAATTCCAGATTGAGAAAGAAAAAGAACTAACAGCTTATGAGGAGTTTCATGAGAGAGAGCTATAGGATCTCAAGAAAAATATAAGATTCCTAGCTTCTACAACTAAAACATATAAAAGAGGCTATTAGATGTAGATTGAGAAATGCTCTCAGTTTGAAGAAGAAAAGGAGATCATTGAGAAGAAGATTGTTGATCTCAAGGAGGTTCTCTCTGAACAAGTCAAGACAAATGAGTTCTTAGCAAATCATGATAATTGTGCTAACAATAGTATACTTCTCCTACAAGAGAATCTAGAAGAAGAAAAAGAAGATCAATTTTGGGACGAGATGGAATACTTTTTCTTGCATCTTGATGACAAGCCCACACTTCCAGAGAACACTTACAGTCTACAAGAGAGTCATTCTCGGTCAGCATAAGGAGGAGATCAATTAGATTGAAATACTCTCTTAGGAGCCTGATTCTATCAAGGAGAGTTCCAGGTCCAACATCTCTCATGGCTTCCCTATCAGGCATTTGGCTAGGATGGAGGTTATCAAAGGAATACAAATTATGCCAGCATCCCAATATGATATTCCACCATATGCTGAGGCTGAGGATGAACCAAATCAGCTTGTTGTCCCTACTAACCAAGTAAGTAAAGCCCTGCTACTGATCTCTATCTCCCTTCAGAATGATAGTATTTACAATCAGCTTGACCAAGTGAGTAAAATCCATATCAGTCAAATCCTTGTCAAGCAGGTAATTCTACATATCTCCTATATTTATCTTTTAGTAGCTTTCCAGGAGCATGTGGATTATTGTAAGCTAAGAAGAATCAAAAGTTATTTCTCACAAATAGTAAATGGTTTGTTTGACCAACGTTAAGTACTGGCTATTTTAGGTTATGTTAGTTTCCCTATTTTCTATTTCTTGGTTAGTTTCCCTATTTTCCAATAAGTGCCCGTGCATAGTTTTGTCCCTCTGGTTCTAGGTCTGTCTCTTTGTGAAGGTTTCTTATGCTCAAATGTTGACTCCATGCCTAATGGATTGCATAAGGCCACTGGTTTTCCATGTCTAGCAGGCTGACATCCAATAGAAATTGCCAAAATGTGACCCAAAATTCCCTATTGTATGCATTTTGGTCACAAGTTGAGCTAAAGCTTCATTTTACCCTATTGAACACCATCAAAAGATTTTATGAGCTTCTACCATGTCTTTTGGTCTCTAAAAATGTTTTAAACCCTTTGGCCTACAATTACATTTGCAAATCTAGCTGTTGCTGCAAAACCCTAAAAAACCCCTTTGGCCGATTCCAATTCTTCATTACCTTTTTGGGCCACTTAAATATTTAAAATGCATGTGCTAAAAATTTGACCACCTTCATGTGTTAAGTCTCTAGGTTGTTGGTCGGGGTCCCTTTTAATTTTTTCCTACCAAAGCCTAAGTTTTCGACAAATATTTCCTCCCGACCTTCCCTTTGAAACTTGTGGTTGTCACATGTTCACAAGGAATATTCCTTGCCCTTGCGATCATACAATAGGATGACACCTGTATTGGCGGGCCCATTCTTCATCTGCAAAGGTTAAAGCTTGGAAAAATCTTATGGTTGTCGCTACACCACTAAGGAAAGATGTTGCCTGTTTAAGCATGCAGTGTAATGACGGCCGTTGATCTTCCTTCTGATACAACACTACTATTAGTGGGTCCATTGCCATGTAGTCTAAGGTGTCCACTTCTAGTTGGCCATGGGTTTGGTGACATGGAGAGGTGTCAGCGGGGCTCGGTAGCTATCTTTCCTCAAGGATTTGATGGTTGTCACATGTTTGCAAGGAATATTCCTTGCCCTTCTGATCATGCGATAGCCGTTGATGCTGCTTTATTGCCATGGCTCTGACAGTGGTCCTCTTTTCTAATATGCTCGCTCCTCATTGGCTAGGGTTTTGAATAGGTGTAAGTTTGTCAGTGGGGTTAGCTTCCTCAAAGGATTAAGTTCTGAGCAGGATCAATAATCATCATTATACCACAAAGGTAAGATGCACTGTATTTAAGCTGGTGGTATAACGACAACCATCTGATGAAGATAAAGAGGGTCATGGGTCCGCATTGTCAGATGGGCTGATGTGTAAAGATTTTGATTTGTTGTGAGATGCTGATGTGGAAATCTATTAGTAGGGCCAAGTATCTCAGTGAGATGGTAGGGAAGAGAGATCTATGGTGGTCACATGATCACATGGAATCTTTTGAGCCTATGTGATCATGCAACCGCCGTCTGATGCAAGGTCTAGGTTCCTTTGACTTATGAGGTGTCGGTCTTCTCTGACATGCTCATTTTCTATTGGGCACTACTGACGATGTGGTCTTTTGACTTTTCAAGGGGCCCACAACTATTGTAAAATTGATATGAGCCACCTGATCTACCGAGAAATAAAAATATCAATGATCACATTTTAAACCAAATATGGTAACCATTTATTTTTGAATTTAAATATCTTTCTACGAGGGTTTTGCCAGTGTTTGATCCAGCAGGATATGAATGATAGGGGTAGCTAAGAATAAATTCTTCAGGACATTTGTAGTTGGGAGGTTGATGATAAAGGTCTGGATAGCCGTCGTGGGTCTATTCTTGTTTCCCAGGTACCATAACATTGATTTGGAGGCTGAGTTGTTGAGAAGTAGATGGATCAAGGTGACTTGCCTATAGGTGGATAGGGCATGAAATGGACATGCAAACTTAGATTTTTTTGATCATTCAGGATATTTGCAAAGATGTATTTATGATGAGAGGTGATAGAATTAGGGTTTGATTATTATATGAAAAATTATGTAACCCTAATTAGATTTTTTTTTTGCTCCTACCTGTGTGCATTGGAGGAGATGTATATAATGTTTTTTGGAGAGCTTTAGAGCTCATAATGGACTTTTTGTAAAAGAAGAGTTGGACAATTGTAAAGAAGAAAGTATCTTTTCTTAGAAATCTATTTGTGGCATCCTTCTTGCCCTCTAGTTTTCTACAGTTGTAAATTCCCATTGATAATTCAGATATTGAAGATATTTTGTGACATTTCTCATGTCCCTATGCCTTCTTGTGTGAGTTATCTCTTAATGAATTTAGTATTTACATGCTTCTCAGTGATATCTTAGGGTTCTAGATCCCTCTTTCTTTCTGCAATTTTGTGTAT
Source organism: Chamaecyparis obtusa (assembly GCA_027943335.1). Taxonomy (NCBI): domain Eukaryota; kingdom Viridiplantae; phylum Streptophyta; class Pinopsida; order Cupressales; family Cupressaceae; genus Chamaecyparis; species Chamaecyparis obtusa. The sequence goes on along the minus strand of BSBK01014604.1, from coordinate 54,951 downwards.
CATTGTGGATGATTTGATGGGAATGCTTTTGTGGGTATAGTTCAACCCCTTAATTATCTTGTCTTATTCCTATACCTAGTTGCAGAGGTGAATATTTGTTTGCAGGTCATAGATTATTGTCTAATTGCAAAGGGTGTTATTTTCTGTGAAAGAATCTCTCTTTCCCTGAATAGCTCTTTTCACCTACAGACCCTTCTATGAAGTACTTATGCAAACCTATTCAGTGAGCTGTGATCACCTAGGCCTAAGCCTATTCATTGATTTCATCTTTTATACTGTAATTCATACCATATTTTGGTGTATCACCTAGTAAGTAGTTTGCTTTCAGTCATTTCCCTTTCCAAGCATTCTTTCTATCCCTTTCCCTCAAAAGTTTTACTTTTCATGTCTAGAAGCAAATTAAGGTGATTATCCAAGAGGAACCAGCCTAGAACTTGGAGGTCTCATCTTAGCTAGCATAGGTCCCACAACCTAGAGATGATTCCCTTTTTATACTATGTTATCAAGACCACCAGAGCTTGAAACAAGGGTGCAAACTTAGTGTATAACAGTAGCAACCATAAGGTTTTGAGGAAAGAGACAAGGAGAATCTTGTTTATAGGTTGAAAAATTGTATGTTTTGAAACAAGTACCAAGATGTTGGTACAAGAGGTATGATTCCTTCATGATGATTTTTCATTTTAGTAAATGCAATGTTGATAATTGCATCTATTTTCAAAGGTACGATGATGATAGTTTTATTATTTCACTTTTGAATGTTGATTTATGACATGTTTGTGACAAGTCCCAACATAGTCATCCTGCTAGGGAGTTTGATATGGACTTAGGAAATGAAAATTACATTCTTGGAATGAGGATACATCAAGGAAAATGACATGAAAATATAGTTGTAATAGAAAAATTATGTGGAGAAGGTTTTTCACTACTTTAGTTCATTTATTGTTCACATTAAATTATATTCAAAATAGTGCCCTATTATAGAAATAGAGAAGAAGCATATGTCTCATGCACCAAAATTATAAATAGAAGGTATTATTATGTTCTACATGGTGTGCATCAGACCATACATTTTACAAGTAGTGGGAATAGTCAGTTGTTACATGGAAAATCTAGGTACTAATCATCGGATGTCTATGAAGTGAATCCTTAGATATTTGAGGGGCACTTCAAATGCCACTATTGTTGGAAAGTGGTGTTTTGGGGAACTAGGGATCACTTGAGGGTTTTCATTTATGGAAACACTTATGCTGGAGTGATCGCATGCATAGAGTTTTGGTAATGGAGTCACAGTCATAAAAATGACTAAGTATAGGATCAAGACAACAGTGTACTAGTTTATAGTTTTGGTCAGCGATGATAGTACATGATGTATTATGTCTTGAAAAGTTAGTAGAAGGTATTTTTGGGTATGTATATGCTTCGGTTAAGTTTTGATGTGTTTTGGTAATCAGATCAGAGAGATACAATGATCTGAAGGTATGCGAAGACAAATAATCAATGTAACAGGGCACATAAGTAGTTGTGAAGATTAAGGAAAGATTAGTGGATATGGTAATGTGCTAAGTCAGATGGATAAAGTATATTTCCAACTCTTTGGTAATATAAGATCACTAACTCTATGTTTTTCATTTACATAATTTATTATTATGTTTTGTGAAGTATTTTGTGAGCTGACTGGATGTCAGATTTTGTATAAGTATAGATTGCTTTATGGAAGCAATAAGTATGGATGGAATGATGATGAGATAAGAGAACATATGTGAGATCAATGTTTGATATAGCTACAATTGGAACTATCTAAGCAAGGAAAGTTCTTATATTGTTCATTTTTTATAACTCTTTTTGAGACAGTATTTCAATTGTAAGAGCTATATGCTCACCACCTTTAACTAGGTGCTTTGTATCTCCTAATAGGGTTTTGTATTCCTGAACAAGGAAATGTAAGTTATGTAACAATCAGTTCCTAATAGGGCTAGATCTCCTAACAAGGATATAATATTTTAGTGCATAGTTATGGGTGTCATCCCCACCAGGGTTTTCCCATAACAGGGTTTCCTCGAGAACAAATCATGGTGTCATGAGCTATGTATTATGCTTATATATTCTTTTCATTTTAGAATTTTTTTGGTTTATTTATAATTGCTTGAAGTTCAAATTAAAATTCAGTAATACTGATTCACCCCCCTCTCAGTATTACCTAATCCTAACAATTGGTATCAAAGCTATTGGCCCTTGGAGAAAAATCTTAAAAACTTAAGGGAGATCATAATAGATTCAAAAAGTTTGCAAGAAAAATTTGAAGAAGCACTTGAAGATATGGACAAAGAGAAGGCTGGGAATGGTATATTGATTTAATTCAAATTGAGAAGAGTAGAAGGTTTCATTAGGAAACTAAAGGAACAACTTGAAGCTTCAAGAAATCAGAAACAAGACCTTATGGACAAGATCCAAGAAGATTTCGATAATGATACATTAGATCAAGTAAAGAGGCTAGAGCAAGAAAAAGAGGAAATCAATCTTTTGATGATAAAAGAGATTCAACATGAAAAGGATGAAAGGAACAAAGTTTAAGAGACACTAAAAGAGGCAAATGAGAAGATAGGACAAATGAAGACTGAACTTGATCACTACAAGGATAAATGTCAGGAATTGGAGAAGTACAATCAGATCATTAAAGGAGAACTCACTCAATCCAAAATTCACATTGAAAAGTTGTACATGAGCAGTGACAAAATTGATGAGCAAAGAGCAAGACAGAAACCTAAAGGAGACATGACTAGAGTTGGATTCAATGAAGAAGAATGTTCTAAGACTAATGAAGAAGAAAGTGAAGTGAAGACTAAAGAAAGACCTATTCATGAAGAACCTAAAGAACAGACCAGACCTTTTAGAGGTAGATGGTTTGGATGCAAAAATGTTGGACACATGAAAAGAGATTAAGTAAAGGTACCTCTAAACCCTTTGCCAGTTACTGTTATAATTGTTATGATTATGGACACAAGAAATAAGATTGTATAAAACCAGATCAGTCTAGGTATAAACAAGATTATGTCAGAGAAGAGTTAGCAACCAAGGTTACATGTCTTAAATGCAATAACTTTGGACATACTGCAAGATATTGTAAGCTACAAGTAAATCAGGAAAGGAGACCACCTACATGTTAAAAATGCAACAACCTTGGACACATAGAAAAGTTTTGCAGATATAATGGAGAGAATAACAGAAGAGGACCAAGAGAACAAAGAGGACCACCTCCTGTGGTTATAAGGAAGAATGTTGGTGACAATGGTAAAAATCTTAATGAGTACAAGGATGAATTTGAAAATCATTTCAAGAAGTAAAAAAGAAAAGAGGATGACAAGATATGGAAGGTGAAAGAATTCAAGAAGACATTGGTTCAGGATGAGACAATATATGATACTATGTCTTCACATGATGAATTCTTTGAGACATCAACCTAAAAGGCCACATAGCCTTAGGGAGAGAATTGGATGCAGATAACAAAATATATCTAGCACTGGTATGTGTGGATTAAGCTCATGTGAGCTTAGGTATGATGTGTACAAACACTACAGAGTCTGTGGTTGAGAGCGCAACACTTGGAGATGCTTTTTCTATGTTCATGAGTTTTTTGTTGACTAGACAACATGAAAAGTTGAGCTACCAATATTTAATGCACTTGCTCAAATTGAAAAGAATAAAAGCACTTGGAGAACATCATTTCAGTACCATTTGATAATTAGCAACTAAGGATAGTAGACTTGTGAAACATTGCAGTCATCTAGCAGAGAGATTATGTGATTGCATGAAGCAAAGTGCTAGATTCAAGTGTGTTTAAGGTATTTAGACCTATACTCATTGAAAATTCATAGATGCATCAGTTATATTTGATGTTGTGGATAGACCTAGGTACAAGTTTAAGAGACATCCATTTAAGTCTTGTGAGGATGATCTAGAAGGAGCATTTTCACAAACCCCTATTGGCATATTGTGCATAGAAGATATTAGGGCCTATATTCACTGAAAATATGAGGTCATAGGAGATGTGAATATCTATAATGAATTGGATGCCATGATAGAAGAAGATGGATCTATGGTAGAGGAGTTCAAGCACATAAAGAGTTAGTCTATCATTAAGCTAACCCTACTTACAAAATTCATGTAAACATAATGGCTCAAGATTATTATTAGTAGAATCCATGATCAGTTCATATGGATTGGAGAAACAACCAGTGAAGATATGTGCATAATTGATCCATGATATAATAGGTCTTGATAATGCAGTAGCCCAACCTCTAGTAGAAAAGAACTTAAGGAAACATGTGGAAGCCCTAACTCACTCAAACTAGGATAAGATGGAAATGACGGTCAATGACATCTTCCAACAAGATGTTAGATTGGTAGATATTTTATTAGGCTAAAAATTATATCATAGTAGCAGACCTAACTCTGTATCTATTGGCGTTGTCATGATGGCCTATAGGATGGTCAAAGAGAACAAGACATATAACCTTTGCAAAGTACTTGCACAAATATTCCTTGAAAATTTAAAGGTGATAAAGAAAGATAGGACTAAAGAATTTAGGTTTGGGTCCTTGTTGGTTCACATGTATATTCATATCATTCACAAGTTCTCTGGCATGCACCCTAGGGCATGGAAAGACAATGTACCCACTGGAATTCAGATTTCATAGAGTTATAGAAGACAAGATAAGAATGGGTAGATGGAGAATTATTTGGTATGATCAAGATAATACAAAGAAAGATGAAGGAGAGGTATAGGATACATGAAGATATAGTTAAGAAGTATGAGGACACTAACTCTTTCATGGTTGAAACTGATTGTGTTTGTTTTGAGGTAGTAGAACTGAGGAAGAAATGGTGTTACCCTATGGGGTATGAAGTAAGTTGTAAGATTTTGACCATGCAGGTAGAGCATGTACTGGTAGTAGAGATAGACCCCATAGAAGAGAGATGAGGAACTTATAGGGAGAAATCATAAAAGGTTAGAGAAGAACAAGAAAAGTTAACAAGGAAAAGGAAAGTCAGTAAAATTGTGGAATATATCATTCTAAAGGTAGGAATAACAAGAGAGTAGTTGAAAATCATAAGAACAAAGATGGAGGCATCTTCTATCATGGCTATTGATGCACCTACCCCTCTGAGGTAGAGAAACTAGTAAGTCCTAAAATAGACATAATTGATCTATCACCTACACAAGAGGAGAAAACATAAGAAGTTATGCTTGCAAACATTCCTAGGAGATCTACAAGATCTATTAAGAAGGGAAATCCAAAGGTAAAAGAGGTAGAAGTTGAAAAGAAGAAGAATGAAGAAAAAGTTACCAAGAAAGAAGAGGAAAAAGTAGCACAAAAGGATCTACAAACCTTGTGGAAACCAGACCTCAAATCATTCTAGAAAAGAGTCATAAAAGATGGAAACTTAAAGACAGTGGAAAGATACTATGAGAGGTATTAATGTGAGAATAATACAATCATAGAAGATACTATCATTGCATATCTATTGCTCTTTAAGAAAAAATATGTTGGAGATTAAAGGAAGTATCCCTAAGGATCTATATAGTAAGTTAGAGATTAGAAATTAGTTCATACAGTCAGAAGATGAGAATATAAGAAAAAAATCTATAGAAGACATGCTACCTATTATCTCTATACAAGAAAGGGAGAGGATAATAAATAAATTAAAACCCCTATTGAGAACAAAGGCCTGACTAGTAAAAATCATGGCTAGAAACTATAATGAAGTGATTGAGGATACTCAAAAGGCATTGGATCAGATCCTAATGAGTGATATGCCAAAGAAGACATCACCTCCTAAGGTTACCGAGCCTACATCTCTGGGATGAGGAGAAAGTTCTAAGGCAGTAGAAGGAAGTGAGAAAAATAGCATGCAACCAGACTTCTTTGTCTCTGGTGTGCATGTGACCCTTGATACTTTGCATGATGTGAATGATCCATTTTTGGATAATTTGGATAGTACAATGGAAGTTGAAGTCCAAGGACAGGTAGAGGAAGAGAAAACATAGGAGAAACAAGAAGAGAAATCACAGGAAAGGAAGGAAGAAGAGACAAAAATAGACAAAGTAGCTAAGGTCAGAATAGAGGAGAAACTAGAACCTAACACCTCTTCTACTTTATTGTTGGCAAGTATGACCAACCTGGTAAGTGTTGATGTAGATAGCATGGATGAGGATGAGATTAGGAGGCTATCCTTCATGGCCTTTCCTAAGGCTAAGGAGAGATCAACATAGAATGGGGATAAAAGAGCTAAAATAATGACTAGGGTTATAGAGACAGTAAACAAGTTACTTCCTAGACTGATTGACCTTCAAGGAAAGGATGAATCAGAGAATCTAGGCATGGTACTAGATAGCTTTGATAGTCAATTTTAGTCATTGCTAAAGACTACAAAAGAAAAGGCAGAAAAGATGTTTCTAGAGAAGAAATTGAGAGAAGTCTATTAGTTGATCTCATGGGACTTAGATATTCTCAAGGCTACTACTCTTAAGGCTAAGAGTTGTGTAGAACAAGGTAGAAAGTTTTACAGTTACTATTGTTGCCCAAAATTTCCATTTTGCAAATTTGGCCAAGTTTCTAGGTCTCTATTTTTATCCCACCTTGCTGCAACTTGTTTTCATTTTGTGAAGTAGATCCACTAAGTTTTATGATTTGTGCTCTTGGCCCCATGTTATTTGATGTATTGTCAAGCCCTAGTTCAAATCACATCACTTAATTCATAGAAACCTCAGAGATATTCAAGTTTGAAAGCTTGCAAGAAATACTATTGCAAGGTTCAGAAAAGTTGTTCAGTGTCCAAAACCCTCTATGTTTTTGACCCTTTGCCCTGAAAGCCCAATGTGTTTTCAACCTTCAGTTTGAAAACCCTCTATGTTTTCTCCCCCTTCTGTGTTTCACACTTCTTCCTCTGGTGGCATTCATTTCATAAGTGTGCAACTCCAACAAGTGGGGTGTTGGATCTTCTCCTTGGAGGACCAAACTTGAATCAAATAGTTGGGCTTAGATTTCAGTTAGACACTCAAGTTTGACAAGGAAATAGTCCAATTGATGAGGATAGAGAACATCCTCCTTCTTCTTTGAGTTCCACAATCACTCATGCGAGTATTGCCTTATCTGCACATTCAAGACACCTCATGCCAAATGAAAGTCCTATAGATAGATTAATGTGGAATAGCAATCAATCTCCTATAGGTATCCAGTACCCCAATGATAGAAAGTCTCATGAAATAGCCCTACTTGCATGGAATGAGACTAAAAGCTAGAGACCTATCCTAACAAAAAGGAAGGGAAAGGGTGGAGTTGAAGGGAAATGATTTTAAAGATGGGTTGAAGGGACCCCTGAGATACCCTAAGTCTTTCATAGACCAGTGCCTTATCCAATGGGCCACAAAGTCAAATACCTTATTGCAAGAGAAAGCTATGAAACAAGAACACAATACACTCAATGTGTTGATGTCTGACATCTATCACACACCATGACCAAACCTCAACTTAGTTCCCACATGTGTATTCAAATATGTTATTACCCATCAAAGGATTTTGACCCTCCCCTTAGAAGAGACCTATGAATAGACAATACATTAACCAGTATCCACTGGAAGACAAGAATGACCTATCCTTGATATTTCAGCTCATACATACATGAATACTAACCTTGAACCAGTTATCTTTGTGAAGACAACTCCACCCACAAGCTCTCAGACAATGCAAAGTAGAAAAACCAAACATCCTTGATGCATGACTAATGAGTTCAGAATTCAAATGGAGATAGCTTGACAACAGCAAGAGTCTATTAAATTCTCATACATAACACAAGTCTATTACAATATGCATTGTATTCTCTAAACCAACAAGAGAAAGAGGAACACTCTATATGCAAAGAGAAGAAAAAAATCTCCAGGAAAAGGACCCTTCACTAGAACCAAAAAGGAAATCTAAACTAGAACCACTGGAATTGACAAAAATTCAGAACCCTGGACAAGTCAAAAATTTGACACTTTATACCATTAGCTACCTTGGAAACCCATAAGAGATTGCAACAAGCTACGAATAGCTAAGGCTAGGGTTTCACCCACCACACCATTCAAAATTACATCAAAATTTACTGCAAGGGCAGGAAACCAAGAAATCTAGAGAGAGAAAAATCTCAGACAAAATCTGCAATTATGAGCATCAAAATAGTCCTTCATATGGCACAAAAGTCTCTACAAACAAGTAATAGGCCTTTGGACCACTTTGCAACGACTGGCACCACCAAACCAATCAAAATCCACTGAAGAAACCATAAATTTTGGTACCTCCTATCACTGGAAAATCTCTGCAAGAATTGAATTTGAAAAGCAATGGTCACCTTAAGTTTCACAGGCTTTATGCTCTTTAACTATTTTCCCTTTGTCATGCCATCACACGGTCATGAACTTCACCGCCATAGGAAATCGGGCTATATATGTGCTTGGTTGCATGATCACAAGGCACCAAACTAACCTTTGTGATCATGCGATTGTGGCTTCTTAATCATGCAATGCCGATCGCAAACCACCCTGAGAAGTCCTTGGCCCCACTACCAGTCGCCGACTAATCAAAATCGAGCACGCTGGCAAGACCCACATAGTGCACCTACCCTAACTCCGCAACTACGACATTGGATGGTTAGTCACATGATTGCATAGCCTGGGGATGGGCTATGCGAACATGCGACAACCCACAGACCTTAACCTTGCCGCAACCGCCACCACTACGTCCTAACACAAAACATCAGTTGCATGATTGCATAGCCTTGAAAAAGGCTATGCGAACATGCGACTAATCATTAGCACTCACCACCAAAGGTCAAACATGCTCGAGCACTGCAAACACGGGTACCACCACAAATCCCTTGCCACCGAGAACACTGGCAACCAATCGGAACTCAGCACATCACCACCATGGATGCCATACTACCACCTGCCATAGGCCCCAGGGACATGTGTCAACCGGTCGCATGATCGTATAGCCAAAAAATGGGCTATGTGATCATGCGATAGCCAACCAAAGGCCGCCACATCACCACCACTGATAGTGGGCCCACATCACCAAAATAGTTGGCACCCAATCAAACAATGGGTGCATGATCACATGGGGTGAGAATATTCCATACGATCACATGCTGACCATAGATCTTCAATCTCTGACACTGGGCAATGAAAAGAACTGGGGACCCACGAACCAACCGCCAAGTATTCAGTGACTACGTGACTAACCACCCGCCAAGTCGTGAGATGCTAGCCGCTAACTACCAAGAATGAAGAGATTGCATGACAACATAGTCACCAGATCACTGAGTGCTAAGGGATTAATCACCAGAAACCAATGACCAGGAGATAATCACAAGTCACCAAGTCACAGAATGAAGACATAACCGCAAGCCAAGATGAACAACAAGAAGAACCTAGACCCACGCGGATAGGTGGCAAGTGGTCACATGATCGCATGTCAGAAAAGTTTGACAAGCGGCCATGTGACAACCAATCAGGAAGAGACTTTGAAAACCTGGGCCCACTATCCATCGCACTTGCACAGTTAGGAAATGATGTCAAATAGGAAAGAGTGCGAGGTCAAAAACACATAAGATTTCTGACATCAAAAGATAGGTGCACAAAAGTTGGAAGGCACAAGGTTGAAAACAATGAGGGTTTTCACACAGACTGAAAACATCATGGATTTTCAAAAATACTGTGGGTTTTCGACACTGTGGTAGATTTTGAAATTATTTCTTGCAGACCTTGAAACTCGAATAACTTTTTGGGTTTTGCAATTTAGCACGTGCAATTTGGACTGGAGCAAGGTGAAACATTAAAGAGCAAGGGGTATGACACTTTAAAAAAACATTTGCAGGGAGGAGGCCATTTTCAAAAGATTTTTTCTGTGATAGAAAAAAGGCCTAACATGGGGCCCAATTGGTTTTCGACAAGCCGTTATGCGGGTTGTCGCATGATCGCATAAGTCCTTTTCCCCTTATGTGACAATACGACTAACTGTTGACGGTCCCGTTGAATAATGCTAGTAGTTTGTTGCATCATCACATAGCCCCTTTTTAGGCTATGAGAACATGCAACTAGTTGTTAACTACGCCGATATGAACCTGCAGTTTGGTGATGTGCCCGCGTTTCATTGGTCGGCTGGTGACAAGGTTTTACAGTGGGCTTGCGGTGCCAGTGTGGTGAAGATCTGATGGTTGTTGCATAATCTCATGGAATATTTTGATTCTATGAGATCACGTGACAATAGCCCGATGTGATCTCAGTGGCTCGTGGGTCTAGGAATCTACAATGGCGCAAGTGCGACGAAGAGCTACTGGTGGGGCTTCGGGTGGTGACGTATCTATTTTGCGGTGGGCCAGAAGTATAGCATGGGCCTTGTAGATGCAAGATCTATGGTGGTCACATGTTCCCATGGGATCTTCCAATCCCATGCAATCATGCGACCACCATTGGATTCTAAGGGCATTTCCTATGGTGCTGTCGTGGGACAGACTGAGGTGGCAGATCTTGTAGGCTAGGTGTTCTACATGGCAAGGATGGAATTTTCAAAAGCCAGTCACATGATCACATGAGGGCTTTTGGGCTCATACAATCATGTGACCAATGACATTTTTAAAGTGGTGCAATATTTTTCACAGGGTTTTCTTCTGCAAAGGACATGTGCAAAGCGGCAGGGTAGCTTGAAATTGATTTCTGAGGACTTTTTCTGACTGCGAGCATGATGATGGATGATTTGGTTGATGGTGCCATGGGTTTTGTAGGGTACCGTGTGGTGTTCTTATGCCAATGAAACATTAAAGAGTTGGCACCATCTATACTTTCAAATTCATTCTTGTGAAGATCAAATTTGGAGTCTTTATGGCTTCGTGGGCTTGCAGGAGGTTGTCAGGTCAAGGTTGCTTGTCTGGAAGTTGTTTGCAGTACAGGGATGGGTCATTTGTCTGATTGGCCATGTTGTTGTAGAATTTATTTATGATCAGTCTTGTTTGACCTAGGGTTTGTTACTATATTGTAAATCTTATAACCCTGGCTAGAATTTTGACTCCTGCCTGCGTGCAGTGAGGGATGTATATATCATTTTTTGAGAGCTTTTGAGCTTAGAATTCACATTTTGTAAAGAAGAAAGACTCTTTCTTGGGAAGCTATCTATGGCATTTCTTCCTTCCCTCTAGTTTCTCACATTCTATAAATTCCCATTGATAATACAAATATTGTAGAGGTAGTTTGTGACAATCTTTCATGTCCCTGTGCTTCCTTGTTTTGCATTATCTCTTATTGGATTAAGGTTTATGAATGCTCTCAGTGATATTTAGGGTTCCTGATCCCTCTTAATTTCATCTTATATGTGTACTACTATGTTTGATCTAATTTGAGTGAATTTGTGGGTATTCTTTAGCCCCCTATCATTCTGTCTCATTCCTGTGCCCTTTTGCTAAAGAGAATGTCTTCTTGCAGGTCATAGGTTGTGTCTAATGTTCAGGCCCTCTTATGAAATACTTATGCAAGCCTATTCAGTAAGTTGTGATCTACTAGACCTAGGTCTTTCACTAATTTCATCCCTCTATACTAAGATCCAAACCCTATTTTCGGTGCATCACCTAGTAGGATAGTTTGCTTTCGGTCTTTTCCCTTTCATGCACTCCTTCTATCCCTTTCCACTCAAAGATTTACTTTCCTATTTAAGAGAAAACTAATGTGATAATCCAAGAGGAACCAACCTAGAACCTAGAGGTTTCATCTTGGTTAGAAAAGGTCCCACAACCTTGAGATGATTCCCATGTTATACTGAGTTATCAAGACCAAGAGAGCTTGAAACAAAGGTGCAAACTCAGTGTGTAACAATTCTGGCACACCCGGTGGAACTGAAGTTCAGATTCATGTTCAAGGTATGCTATTTTTGGTATGCTGATAGCATGCTATAGACCTAGAAGAGGTCATTTTTTTGCATATCTGGTGACTCTAGAAGGTCTACTGGTTTTAAAGATCAGATGCTGGTATGTTTCAAGCTTTCATTTTAAAATCCTAGTTGATTGCATGAGTAGACATGTCAAGTTACTATGGATAGTCAGGTTACTCACCATCCTATTCTAAGAATAATGCTCAACTGGCTAGTTTTCAGCCTTATCAAAGCCACCTAAAGCATCCTTTTACCCCAAGCTATTATACTTCTCAAGGGTATCAATATATCCAATATGCCCCAAATGAGTTCACCCTTGTGCAAAGTTATAAGACGACCCTCTGACAAGATGGATCATGGGCATAAGAGGCACAATAGAAAATGCAAAGCTAGTTGCCCCATCTTTTTTACCACCCACCCTCCCCTTCTCAACCTATTCAGCAATAGATGTAGACTCTGAGCTCAGACTTCAAGAAGATGCAGGAGGCAAAGAGTGTGTTGCTTGATTTGATTAAGCAAGTGTCTGAGATCAAGGAGCAGAGAGAGGAGGCCCAAATTTATTATAAAGAGGAGTCAGCTCCCTACTAGGAGATAGAGGCTCAAAAATATGAGCAAGGGACAACTCCTTACCAAATGATGGAGGCTCTTGTTGATGAGCAACAAGTAATGTAGTTTCAAGAGGAGATTAGACGTTGAGCTGACATGGAGACAACAAGGTTAAGATCATAGATTGCTCAACAAGAGGCTCCTAGACCTAAGATCCCAAGCTAGAGGACCCATTTGCCTCAAGAGCCTACACATGAAGAGCCAAAAAAACATTCATTTCCAAGCTTCAAGATGAGTATACCTCCCGTGTCTCCCTCTGAGCCCCCTTAATTTCATATCCCAAGTTTCAAGGCAAAAAATTCCTTTCAAGAGCCTGTGCTTGAGATTCAGCCCACCACTCTACAAGAGTAGCCTATTTAGAGAAGTGAGTTATCCCAAGAGACCCCTCTAGTCTCTTAGGATGATGAGGTGATTCAGATTTGCCAATGGACTCTACCTCCTGGTTGTCAGATGCCAAGTCTTTGCAAGGACACTAGTCTAGTGTCTGAGCAAGGACTAGTGGTAAATGAACTTTCATTTGAAGAGGAGGAGAAGAAACCTGAGGTATCAGCATAGAGTGATGAATTTTTTGAATTGGAGTAGTAAGGTGTGGAGGTGGAGATTGATGCTCAGCCTGAGCTCTTGGCTGGCTTGCTTGATGAGCTTCCCCTCTTTGTTGATGATGAAGAAGAGACTAGGCCATTACCTACAGGTGAAGGTCAATCAGAACAATAGGTTCACCATCAATAGGAGGTTGATACAGAAGAGGATGCCATGTCCTTAATGGATGAGTTTCCTAGTTTTGTTGAGCAGGATGATAAAGATGTGATCATAGCCCCTGCTTTGAAGTTGTAGTAGCTAGAAGAGATTGATCATGAAGATATGTTGATTCATGAGCTTGATCTCATCTTTGAGGAGGAGACTTCCCAATGTGCAGAGGATAGCCAAGGCCTTGAGGAAGATTGTTTGGAGCACATCATAGGAGGCTTGTGTATGAAGCCTATTTGTAATGAGCTCTTAGCCTGTTTACAAGAAGAGGATGATGGTTCCCTGACCATAGTTGAGGAGTTGACATGGCTGTCCATGATGGAAGGAAACCATGAAGATAAGGAAGAAGCCATTAAGGAAAGTCCTACCTTCAGGCTTTCAAGAGGCTACCCCACTAGATACTTGGCCCAGAAGGAGTTCACTGAGACACCTCCATATGATCCATTTGAGGTGAGTGAACTTGATCTTGTTTTTGTAGAGGTAGTGCATCCTCATTTGCCAAATCTTTGTATGCCTCTTATCTTCATAGCTATCCTCATGTGCCCGATGCAAAATGTCTTATTGAGGAAAGGTAGCTATTTTTCACAACCAGTGAATGGTTTTATTTAACCATGTTTCTGCACTAGTTAGTTTAGGCTAGGTTAGTTTCCCTACTTTCTAGCTTAGTTTTCCTATTTTCCAAGAAGTGCTCATGCACAAGTTTGTCTTCCAGGTTCAGTTTTTGTCCCTATCAAGTTTTTGTGTTCCATAAATGACCCCATGCCCAATGGACCACTTCGGGGCTACTGGTCTAATGTCTAGCAGGCTAACATCCCGTAGAAGTCACCAAAATGTTGCCCAAAATTTCCATTTTGCAAATTTGGCCAAGTTTCCAGGTCTTTGTTTTTATCCTGGCCAATTGCAACTTGTTTTCATTTTGTGAAGTAGATCCACTAAGTTTTATGATTTATGCTCTTGGCCCTATGTTCTTTGATGTATTTTCAAGCCCTAGTTTAGATTGCATCACTTAATTCATAGAAACCTCAGAGCTATTCAAGTTTGAAAGCTTGCAGGAAATATTGTTGCAAGGTTCAAAAAAGTTGTTCAGTGTCGAAAACCCTCTATGTTTTTGACTCTTTACCCTGAAAGCCCAGTGTGTTTTCAACCTTCGATTTGAAAACTCTCTATATTTTTGCCCCCTTCTATGTTTCACACTTCTTCCTCTGGCAGCATTCATTTCATAAGTGCCCAACTCTAACAAGTGGGGCCCAGTTGGTTTTAGACAAGCTATTATGCGGGTTTTCGCATGATCGCATAAGTCCTTTTCCCCTTATGTGACCATGCGACTAACCATTGATGATCCTAGTGAAGAATGCTAGTGGTTTGTTGCATGATTGCATAGCCCCTTTTTATGCTATGTGAACCTGCAACTAGCTGTTAACCATGCCAATATGAGCCTGCAGTTTGTTGACATGCCTGCATTTCATTGGTTGGCTGGTGACAAGGTTTTACAGTGGGCTTGTAGTGCCAGTGCGGTGAAGATCCAACAGTTGTCGCATAATCTCATGGAATCTTTTGATTCCATGAGATCATGTGACAACCACCTAATGTGATCTCAGTGGTTCATGGGTTTGGGAATCTGCAATGGCACAAGTGCAATGAAGAGCTACTAGTGGGGCTTCGGGTGGTGACGTGTCTATTTTGCGGTGGGTCAAAAGTATAGCATGGGCCCTGTAGATGCAAGGCCTATGGTGGTTGCATGTTCACATGGGATCTTTTGATCCCATGCGATCATGCAACCACCATTGGATTCTAAGGGCATTTCCTATGGTCCTATCGTGGGCCAGACTGAGGTGGTAGATCTTGTGAGCCAGGTGTTCTACGTGGCAAGGATGGAATTTTCAAAAGGCAGTCGCATGATCACATGAGGACTTTTGGGCTCATGCGATCATGCCACCAATGACATTTTTAAAGTAGTGCAATAGTTTTCCTGGGCTTTTCTTCTACAGAGGACATGTGCGAAGCAGCGGGGTAGCTTGAAATTGATTTCTGAGGACCTATTCTGGTTGTGAGCATGATGATGGATGATCTGGTTGATGGCGCTATGGATTTTGTAGGGTATAGTGTGGTGTTCTTATGCCAATGAAACATTAAAGAGTTGGCACCATTTGTACTTTCAAATTCATTCTTGCGAAGATCAAATTTGGAGTCTTTATGGCTTAGTGGGCTTGCAGGAGGTTGTCAGGTCAAGGTTGCTTGTCTGCAAGTTGTTTGTAGTACAAGGATGGGTCATTTGTCTAATCAGCCATGTTGTTGCAAAATTTATTTATGATCAGTCTTGTTTGACCTGGGGCTTATACTATATTGTAAATCTTGTAACCCTGGTTAGAATTTTCACTCCTGCTTGCATGCAGTGAGGGATGTATATATCATTTTTTGACAGCTTTTGAGCTTAGAATTCATATTTTGTAAAGAAGAAAGACTCTTTCTTGGGAATCTATCTATGGCATTTCTTCTTGCCCTCTAGTTTCTCACATTCTATAAATTCTCATTGATAATACAAATATTACGAAGGTAGTTTGTGACAATCCTTCATGTCCCTGTGCTTCCTTGTTTGCATTATCTCTTATTGGATTAAGGTTTATGAATGCTCTCAGTGATATTTAGGGTTCCTAATCCCTCTTACTTTTAGCTTATATGTGTACTACTATGTTTGATCTAATTTGAGTGAGTTTGTGGGTATTCTTTAGCTCCCTATCATTCTGTCTCATTCCTATGCCCTTTTACTGAAGAGAATGTCTATTTGCAGGTCATAGGTTGTGTCTAATGTTTAGGCCCTCTTATGAAATACTTATGCAAGCCTATTCAATAATTTGTGATCTACTAGAACTAGGTCTTTCAATGATTTCATCCCTCTATAGGATAGTTTTCTTTCAATCTTTTCCCTTTCATGCACTCCTTCTATCCCTTTCCCCTCAAAGATTTACTTTCCTATTTAAGAGAAAACTAAGGTGATAATCCAAGAGCAACTAGCCTATAATCTGAAGGTTTCATCTCGGTTAGCAAAGGTCCCACAACCTTGAGATGATTCCCATGTTACACTAAGCTATCAAGACCAAGAGAGCTTGAAACAAAGGTGCAAACTCAGTGTGTAACAACTGCATTTAAGTCCTTGTAGTCATGTAAAGAATATTTAGGAGATTATAGCCAAGGATAGGGCTACTCTTGATAGCCTGATGAATAGTTGTGAAATATCTTCACTAACTATGATTGAAATGGACAAATCACTAGTAGAATTTGGGAAATAAATGACCAGGTGACTAAAAATTTTAGTCGCATGACTAAAACTGATCATGTTCTACCCATTTTTTGTAATTCACAAATATAAATGACTAAATAAATGACCAATTTGGTCATCACATAAAATGACTAAATAAATGATCAATTTGGTCATGAGGTAAAATGACCAAATAAATGACTAAATAAATGACTAAATAAATGACCAAATAAATGACTAAATAATTAGTCACCCAAATAAAAATGACTAGATTAATGAATGATTATAACTCATTTATAATAGCATTTGATAATATCATAGAATTACATACTTATAGGTTTCATTTCATGACCAATATTGCTGGTTCACCAATAGGCTAACACTATAAAGGACTAAAAACATTCAAACAAAAAATTATTGACTCCATGATTAATGGTGTGATGAGAGGACAAACAAGAAATTATTAGCGACTTTATAAAATAAAGCTACAAAATAGAACCCAAATTCAGGCTTAAATCATTAGAAAACTTTCTCTGAGTGATCAGATACATTAATTATAAATAACACTAGCTAGACTTAGAATAGTTTCCTCTTGAACCTATATAAACTCCTAGCCAAAACTATTTTAATTATCTTTATAAATTAAAAAATAATTAAGATAAAATAAATATAGCACCAATTATGTCTATATAATAAAGACCACTTAAAATATATTATTTATCATAATTACTAATTTTATAAAAGTGAAAATTAATCAATTAAAAGTTAAAATAAATCTGTATGCAAATTAGATGTCTAACAACTAGAAATGATAAATTAACTATTAAAGTAAATGAATCTATCTAATGCAAACACAATGAAGAATGAAAAGTAACTATGAAATGATGAAACTAATTTAATTACCTTCACCTACCATGCAGCTTGTCTCCACTGTCCTCCTAGATTTGATTTCTTGAAGATGTTGAGCTCTCAGATTTCCAAAATGAAGCCTTCTCCCAAGATGCTACCAAAGTGTGGAGATTTAATGAAATTGAGTGCAGAATAGCTTATGCAAACTAATGGATGGAATTCAAATGAAATGGTGATTGTATGGATGATTGATTTCTTGAATGCTTGGATGCTTGTTATCAAAAATACCTATTATCCCTCAAATGAGAAATGAGGCTCCTTTTATAGAGTTTTGGAGGATCTAGGCTTAGGTGGCACAATCCTACGGTTGAGAATGAAAGGTGGAAGATCCTAGGGCTAGGATTGACTTGGTTGAAGGAGTTGAGAGAAAGGGGGATGTAGTTGGAATGTGAGAGGAAGAATAGGGATGATGTTCCTCTCACATTAACATGGAGGAGAAGAAGGTGGAAGGGAAAGACACATGTCAAGTGTCTCACAAAGACCAAAGAGAGAAAGGGGGAGAGACATTTTACTCATGAGGACTCTTTGTACAAGTGTCCCATGAGTCACCTTTGACCCTTAGAGGTGGCTTGAGAAACCCCTTAGGAATAGGAAATGTCTCTTTGTAAGGAAACTCAGGTGCGAAAACAGCTTCCTACACTAATCTCTATAGGAGAGTATTGTGAAAATTCTTATAAATCCTTACAATTTCAGATTCGTTAACTACTTTAACAAAGATATTGCAACCACATACCATGCATATAGAAAAATAGAGAATGACATAATGATATACCCTGGGGAAAACCTTTCGGTAAAAAACCCCAGCACTCCAAAACCTGCACAATGTATTATCTTCAACACAAAGATTACAATACACTTGCAATGCAAGTTCTTTTAGGAAATGAGAGACAAAGCCAAAAAGACTTAAATTTTTGTTATATCTCTCCCATAGGAGCAACATCATATATATAGACTCCTCTAGACCCAAAAATAGGCACAACCGCTAAGACCCATGGACAAAGCCACATGTACATTGTTGTTACATGCAATCCCAAGAATAGGTGTCCATCCCTAGAATAGGCTATGACAGCTTGTCATACAATCTACCAAAAATAATGATCACAAGAGAAGTGTAAGAGAATCTATCATACCAACCTATTTTTGGCATATTCTCTTACACACACCAACCACTTCTTCTTGGGCACCCAAATAGGCCCAAGTCATAAGATGCTCTTACACCTATCATAGCACATTCCTTAAATAATTCTTATGCATCATAGGAATCTATCATGACCATTTCAGTCATGATCTCCTTACGCACAAGATACCGAAACATCAAGTGGAGTGACACATCAACATGCCAACTAGACATGTACACTCACACTTAATTACATTATTTGAAAAAAATACATTTACAAAACAAATAATAAGAATAGGAATTATCTAAGGTTGAGACACCTTATTCCTAACATTCTCCCACTTGTCGAACACCTTGTAAGAGCAACAGGAACATAACTGGAACTTTAACCGCTATAGGCCAAAAGGCCCATAGACTCTGAACACCATCTGAACTTCTCAGTGCCCACTGGTTTTGTTAATGCATCTGCAACATTCATCACAGTATCTACCTTCTCCAAATTTACCTTTCCATCTTCCACCATATCTCTCACAAAGTGAAACTGCACATCAATGTGCTTCGTTCTGGCATGGAAAGTTGGATTCTTTGCAAGGCAAATAGTGCTCTGACTGTCACACCAAATAGTAATATGTTCTGCATCAACACCAACATCAGAACACAATCTTCTAAGCCAAATAGCTTCTTTACAAGCATGAGTAGTAGCCATGTACTCAGCTTCTATAGTGGACAAAGCAACCATAGGTTGTCACTTACTCATCCAACTGATGGCACCACCAAACATAGTGAACACATAAGCACTGGTGGATCTCCTGCTGTCAATATCACCTGCCCAATCTGAATCCACAAACCCATGAATACAAACTGAATGCAAAGATCCAAAAGAGTTACCATGATAACATATGGAGTAATCTGATGTACCCCTCAAATATCTGAATACTCGCTTAAATGCATCCCAATGTACCCATCTAGGATTAGCCATAAACTAACTCAAGACTCCCACTGCTTAGGCAATGTCTGGTCTACTACAGACCATAGCATACATAAGACTACCAACTGCACTAGCATAAGGTACTCTACTCATGTCCTCCACCTCACTAGGATATTTTGGACAATCATCTACAGATAACTTTGTTCCCACAGAAATAGGAACACATAGTGGTCTACAATCTGCCATGCTGAAGCTGTCCAACACAGAATTCACATACTTACTCTGACTCAACCAAAGTTTTCTATTAGACCTATCTCTACTGATTTCCATACCCAGGATGTACCTAGCTACCCCAAGATCTTTCATCTCAAACTGTGCTGACAACTGAGATTTAAAATTAGAAATCATACCTTTACCCTTCCCAAATAGCAACATATCATCAACATATAATGCAACAATAAGAAGATGTTAGCTCTTTGAAAATAACATTTCTACTGTACAACACCTTACTAGTCATGGGATCCCAAAGCTTGTATCCTTTCACACCAGCACTGTATCTGATGAAAATACATTTAACAGCTTTGTTTTCCAACTTAGATCTTTTCTCCTTTGGAACATGTGCATAAGCTTCACAACCAAAAACATGAAGATGTCTAATTGAAGGCTTCTTACCAGACCACACCTCCATGGGTGTCTTACCAACAAGGGCTGATGTAGGAGATTCGTTAACTAGATAGCAAGTAGTGGCCACAGCTTCAGCCCAAAACCTTTGTTCTAAACTAGCTCCACTAAGCATACTCCTAGCCTTCTCCATCAGTGTCCTATTCATTCTCTCTGCAACTCCATTTTTCTGTGGGGTATAAGGAGTTGTCTTATGCCTCTCGATACCTTATTCTTTACAGAACTCTTCAAACTCTGCTAAGCAAAACTCACCACCATTGTCAGTTCTCACACACTTAATCTTCTTACTAGTCTGATTCTCTACAAGAGCTTTAAATTCCTTGAACCAACTAAAGACTTGTGTCTTACTTTTAAGGAAATAAATCCACGTCCTTCTACTATAATCATCTATGAAAGATACAAAAAATATAGACTTGGAGATTGAAGGAAATTTTATAGGACCAAATACATCAGAATGAATAAGATCCAAAACATTAGAAGATTTGTGAGAACTAGAGTAAAACTAAACATGATTTTGTTTACCATAGACATAGTGTTTGCAAAAGTCAAACTCAAGATTGCAATCATTTAACCCCTCAATGAGATTTTTATTTTCCAGGGTTCTGAGACCCTTTTCACCAATGTGGCCAAATCTCATATGCCACAACATTGTCTTTTCTGCAGGAAGCTTACCTTCCAAAGTATTTGCACTACCATTAGAACCAATAGCCATAGACTTCTTCATTGCTTGTTCAGATGGTGAGGATGAAGAACTATTACATAGAGGAATACATGCATCTAGCTGAAATAAGGTACCTCTCCTAGTACCCCTTGCAAGCAATATCGATCCTCTCATCATCTTACATCCTTCTTTCGAAAAAACAACTTGCACACCTACATCATTCAGCATACTTATAGATAATAGGTTTCATGCCAAACCTGGAATGTGCATAACTCCGTTGATTCCCTTTACTCATCCATCAAGAAATTTGATAGTGACCCTTCCGCGTCCAACTATCTTTAGGTGAGAATCATCACCCAAGTACACCTTTCCACCATCGAACTCTTCATATTTTGAGAACCAGTTTCGATGAGAGGTCATGTGAAAAGATGCACCCGAGTCAACCAATGACACATCATCAGATGCATGGGCTGCCAAAGCTGTGATGAATGCATCACCATCTTCTTGAGATCTTTTTTAAGTTGAATCTGGACCTTTCTTCTTCTTCTTTGGCTCTTTGCAATCTTTACGGAAGTGCCCAGATTTATCATAGTTCCAACATTTTTCCTTGGACTTATTGGAATTCTTTGACTTCCCACGAGATTTGGATCTACCCTTATTGTTAGACTTATTGTCATTTTTCTTCCCTCTTTTAGTGGATCTCCCACGAACAACAAGGGCTTCTTTTTCTGAAATGGAAGCCTTTCTCCGCATCTCCTCTGATAGCGGTGAAGACACCACATCATCCATTTTGAAGGTGACTAAAGTGCTTCTGAGAGCCATCAAAAGATGGTCCCATGAATCCGGTAAAGAACACAAAAGTGTGTAGCAATGATCCTCCTCCTCTAACTTGACACCAGCTGATGTCAATTGTGCAGCCACTAGATTAAATGCATTTAAATGATCCATTAAGGAGCCACCTTCCTCCATTCACAGAGAGTACAAATTCTTCCTCAGGAACAACTTGTTCACTAGAGATTTGGGCTGATACACGACTGCAAGTCTTTCCCACAAACTATTTGCAATTTCTCATCTAGAACATTTAGAAGGACTGCATTGGTTAAATAGAGTCTTATGAGACCCTTAGCTTTACAGTCTTTGATATCCCAATCTACTTGAGCTATAGTTGCTGGTCTTGTAGCACTTGAAGTCACTTCCCATAGGTCACGATCTTCCAACATGTCTTCCATCTTGAGTTTCCACAACTTGAAATTAGTGTCATTAAATTTCTCCACCTCCATTCTTCCATATGATGAACTTGCCAACTCAATCTGCAAATAAGATTCAGAATGCTCTGCAAAAAACTCCCACTCAAACTTGAGATCAGCTCAGAAAACCCTACCCAACAACTAGGATCAAAAGTTGATCAAGCTCTGATACCACTTGTAAGGAAACTCAGGTGCGGAAACAACTTCCTACGCTAATCTCTATAGGAGAGTATTGTGCAAATTCTCATAAATCCTTACAATTTCAGATGTGTTAACTACTTTAACAAAGATATTGCAACCACATACCATGCATACAGAAAAATAGAGAATGACACAATGATATACCCTAGGGAATACCTTTCGGTAAAAAACCCCAGCACTCCAAAACTTTCACAATGTATTATCTTCAACACAAAGATTACAATACACTTGCAATGCAAGTTCTTTCAGGAAATGAGAGACAAAGCCAACAAGACTTAAATTTTTGTTATATCTCTCCCATAGGAGCAGCATCATATATATAGACTCCTCTGGACCCAAAAATAGGCACAACCATCAAGACCCATGCACAAAGCCACATGTACACAATTGTTACATGCAATCCCAAGAATAGGTGTCCATCCCTAGAATAGACTATGACAACTTGTCATAGAATCCGCTAAAAATAATGGTCACAAGAGAAGTGTAAGAGAATCTATCATACCAACCTATTTTAGGCATATTCTCTTACACACACCAACCACTTCTTCTTGGGCGCCCAAATAGGCCCAATTCATAAGATGCTCTTACACCTGTCATAACACATTCGTTAAATAGTTCTTACGCGTCATAGGAATCCGTCATGACTATTTCAGTCATGATCTCCTTACGCACAAGATGCCGAAACATCAAGGGGAGTGACACATCAACATGCCAACTAGACAAGTACACTCACACTAATTATATTATTTGCAAAAAATACATTTACAAAACAAATAATAAGAATAGGAATTATCCAAGGTTGAGACACCTTATTCCTAACACTCTTGACTTGGTTGTTGAGAGGACATGTGGTCATGAGACCAAGTCCTATGAGGCCACATAGCCCTTAAGAATAGGACATGTGTGGGTGAGGATAAATATGAATAAATAATTAATAATAATTATTTATTTTAGCCAAGGTGATGTGTCAGGTGACTAGGTGGATGAAGTGAATTAGAAGACTTAGTCATATTTAGGTGATTGTGTATTTAATTAAATCACTTTAATAGACTATTTAGAAGACTTAGGATATAGAATTAGACTATAGTGAATTTATTAAATAAATTCAATAATTTATTTAATAAATAGAGGAATAATTATTAATTAAATAATAAATATTTAATTAATTTATCAAGTCAATAGTAATTAAATAATAAATATTTAATTAATTAATGAAGCCATTTTTAGGTGTATACAAAATCTTATTAATTTAATTAATTACTAGTCATACAATTAGGACAAATTAAAATGTCTATTTCAATTTATTGCATGCCATGGAATAGCATAACTTGATTAATTAATTAATCACTATCACCATACAAATATAATACTAACATTCTAAAATTTTCCCAATCCTAATATTAACCAGAATGAAGAAGATAATTGCCTACAAATGAAAACCAAATAGTAATATGTGAATAGGCGACAAGGATTGAGCATAATTTTTTGGCTTCCGCATTTGCTAATGTTTTTCTTTCCCACATAAAGTATTGAGCAGTATTTTTCTTTTTTGGCTTCTTGCGCTCTTTGTTCTCACCTCCAAGCAACTCAACCATCTTTCCCTTTTCTACAAAAATCTCCATGCTTTCATTTTCAGAATCCCCATAGCCCATAGTAGTTTGTTTTGTAGTATCCTGTTGAGGGATGCCTATTATGGCTTCCTTATGCAGAAAGTGTTAGTTGTCCTGAACAAGAGCTGAGATTGGATCTGAGAGATGGCCAAATGTGCCACTTAAGTAGTTTTCATTGATGAGAATCCTTCCGTCCACCAAGGTTTCATATATTACCAATTTTCTAAACAACATTTTACATTTTCTCCATGGAGGACAGAAGAAATCATGATAAAATAGAAGGATTTACAGTAGAGATTTCCATCATCTCCATTGTTCTTCAATTCAATCTTCAAGGTATTGGTCTTTTGTTCCCCTTTCTTTCTTAAAGATGGGATTGATTTTATTTTAAATGGTTTTTTGTATAAGAAGAAAATTGATGCCCTAGGTGATTTATTTTCTTCTTGTTTGTTTATTTTACTATCCTATAATTTGGTACCCAATTCATTGTTAAAGATAAATGAGCAGTACCAAATGATGATATTAGAAATAGTTCAATGTCACTAGAAATAGTTTCATATTTCTTATAGATTGCCCTGACCCCATTCCAAACACAAACTAGTATTTCATTCAACTAATAGTATGTAGAATAGATTATATCTCAAGAATCCCTATTCTAGCCCAAGCAGATGACATTGAAAACATAAAATTTAGTTCTATTTTCTTACTCAGAATTCCTTTTGTTCTTCTTCCCACTGTAAGAATGTTCATTTAACCATTCTTTACGCAGTATCTTTATTTTAATAATAATCTCTTCTCCCAATCAATGGTGTAACTTTTAGATCATATTAAATTGCATTCCTTCTCCCCTGGCATATATTTCCTTAGGATTTTGACCTGCAATTTGGGGGGGGTTGAGAGGATTTTGACATGTAGTTTGGGGGGGTTGTAGGATTTTTTGAAAAAAGAGAGATTCACTTACCTCTCTCACCTCCCTTGCAACCTCATTCCTCTCTTCTCACTAATGTTGGTCTTTCTAGTTGCACCAAAAAGCCCTTCTTGAAATATGTTTTTTTTTATTCCAACCTGTTTGCAACTATTTTGGCATGTAGGGATTTCCATCCTTCATCTTTTCTCACCCTAATTATACACCCCTTCTTTATTGGGGCTTTACCAAATTGCAACTTCCAAACACACTTTATTTATGTTGGGACAGTAACCATACATGTAGAGACATATTCTCCTGTTAGATATTACATGCCACTCATATGGCCCATGGGATAAGAAGCTAGAATCACAAAACATATGATCCCTGCACTCAATGACTATGTTTCCAATGATACCACTGCTTTCTTGAAAGAATTATCGGTAATATCAACCTTTGCATTGTTACCAGTCACGTCTAATAATAGATTTGCATTAAATTTTTTCTCTGTTCCTTCAGCTTCTATCCCATTCACTATTAGATTCTCTGGGGCTCTCTGTAATTCAGAAAAATAACTCTATTAACTAATTAACAACAGCAGTGCATTACCTATAAGAAAACAAAATAATTATCTAGGCGAGTTAGACCTCTCAATGTACTACTAACTTGAAGTGAACCCTCTTATCTTTCGACTATGAGGAGTTCAAGGTGAGAGGATAGTGAAAGTAGTTGTAAGCTATTCGACATTCAAATTTTGAGGTGAGGTGTGACTGAATACTGTATTATATTCTTTATACTAATACAAAATTCATGAATAGGACTTATTCATTAAAAAAATGGAGGTGAGGGTTTACACAATTTGATAGGTCCTATAGATAGATTAATAGGACACTGAAAACCAACATCATTTACTAATTATGGTTGATCTTGCAAGATTTTGAGTCAAAGTTTCTCAAAATTAAAAGCAATATGTCCGTCAGGAAGATATAGCATAATTTGATTGAGAAATTGAGTTATTTGGAAGCAAATTCTTTTTAAGTTAACACAATGCTCCTGATTTTTGTCCTCTTTCCTGTAATGCGCGAGATTGACATAATCTTTCAATACTAGATTGCAAAATATTAGGAATCTGTTGTGGCTTGACACACAGTACCTAAAAGGCATCATTCAATTTCTTTGCAAGTGGATGTTAGAATTTAGTACTAGATTAATGGGATGCTTACATGTTCTAAGGAATAGTATAAGACTTTATGGAAGAGTTAGTTACAGTTAAATCTTCTAAAATTGGTAAGAGAGCTTTATGTGAAAATGAAATAGACAAAGATAGTGCGTTTTAGAGATGGGGTATTTAACATGCCTGTATAATTATATATTATTTATTTATTTACTTAGCTTGAATGTATCTAATATATGTCACTGATTTAATTATTTTCAATATACAGTATTGAATTTTTTAATTCACAAAACTGTTTCACCATATATTTTAAGTTGGGGCATCACAGGCTCTTGTTCGGCTGGTATAAGAGCTATGGTCTTTATTGTTACTACAAAATTTCAGCCACTCAGCATCAATAATCCAATTTTAATATGATTCCAATAGAAATTCCCATCAATTACATTTTATATGCTTGTGCCCTCGTGGAAGAAAATCTAGTGTCTAAAATTGATACATCACATTTTTTGCTCATACGGAACCCTAATTGTGAAATTATTGACTCTAGCAGGACATCTGAAAATATCTCAACATGACCCAATATGTATGTCAAAACATTTAGAAAATAGTGCACTCAACAGAATGTAAAATGAATTTCCCTTATACCAAACTTCATGTCAAACATAAAGCAATGCATGCGACAGTAAATTCAACCATGAAGGGGAGGCTTGATAATGATTGCTATCTATAATTGACAAGGCAGAAAACAATGATAGCTACAACATCAATGATGATGTCTTTAGCAACTCCTAATTATGCCACACAAAACAAGATCTCTCTATATTCTTTAGGGAATGCAACAATGAATGAAGGTGGGTTCATCTAGATAGTGATGATGTCAAGTTGAATAAATCTTCCACCTAAAAGGGAGTACAAGTTAATGGAAACGCTCATTCAGGTGTGAATATTAATGGCACCAAGGTTAATGGCATTTCTCTAGGTAGCTTAAATATGAATAATAATGTCAGGTTGAAGGATTTTGTAGAATTTTTTGTTGAGTTATGTGATATAATATGTATGAGCAAGCCTTTTGTACTAGGTATTTATTTCATACCATTTGTATCAAGCTACCCACATAGTTTTATTTTCTCTTGATAGTGTAAGGAAATGGAGCTAGTGTACCAGAAGTAGGGGAGTTGTTGTAGCAATATAAAGTTTTGAGATCAAGAGGTTTTCAACTAGTTAAAATGGTAAGATTTCTATTTTCAATACATTCTAGTTTTCCTCTCTATTCTCTCAAAGGATAATATGTTTTTCATTGATGATATTCTTCTTATATTTCATGAAAATAAAAATGACTTTATTGTCCACTAAAATGAAAATATGGATAAAGAGGGTTTTGATTGTATAGGCCTAAGATTTTGGGGTGTTTGTATTAGCTGTTATGTCATATACCATTTTATTAGAGGAAGTTTAGTTGAATGAATTGATTGTATTTAGTTAGTTTATTATTGTTTACCTTCTATATCCAAATCACCATGTTGGGGACTAGTTTTCCATGTTCTTTCAGCCATACCCATCCATTTACAACATCTCCCAAATATTTGCTAACCTGTGGCAAAACCAGAACTATTGGTCTTTGTGCATAAATCTTGCTCTTATCTTGAAGCTTGGACGTTTACATTTGTCATCTCAACATCTACTTTTTTCTGTGGCAGATTGATGCATTTCTCCTTATCCTCGCTTAAGATTGACCAACTAAACTTGATCAATCTCAGAATTTTATCTATAATTGTGTTTTAGACTTTTAAAATCCACTACAAATTTAATTTTAGCTACTGGAAGATTTGAGATTTTTTTAAATTGTAAATTTGAGAATTTGTCCCATCAGCTTAAGTTTGTCAATCATTTCAAGTTTTCTAATTTTTATCTATTAATTATTTTATTATTTTATATTTATTTGTTCAAATGCATTGTAAAAATTTTATGAGACCAAAAACTTCCAAACAATATCAAAATTTATAAGGCTACCAGCTTTTATAAAATTTAGGACTTAAACTATTGTTTGGACCACTCCTTAAAAAATAATCATAAAAAATCTTAGCAAGACCTACTAAATGTTTTTTGGAAACCCCTCCCCATTAAACCTAGCCTAATTGTCAAATGTCAAAATGATAATCTTAATTTCAAGATATTTTCTATTCCAATAAAAATGAAGTTGCTAAGAATTGTTGTTGGTCCTAGAGAAGATCTGCAAACTAGAAGAGGCGTATGGCTGTACGATTCCAATACAAAAAGTGTCCAACATTTAGAAGATTGGGTGACCTCCCAGGAAGTCCCATTGTTGCACCTCTGTGAGCATCACCAAGATGCAATGAGTGCTTAGTGTTCCATTCATTCTCATGAGATATGGGCTCTTGTGAACCACTACTCATGAAACATGGGTTGATGAGTTTGACTAAAAAACTACACAGTTGAATCTTGATAGAAATATCACAATTTGACTGGCTGTGGAAAATATCTCCTACTTATCAATTAATGAGCATTAATCAAATGAAAAAGAAAAAAAAATGACTGAAGAAGTTAAAAAATACTTAGGTCAATCACAAATTTTCCAAAAAATACACAATGGAAATAAGAACAAACAACCTTGAAACAATTATGATGTAACTGGGTTTTTGCAACACCTAAGAATGGTGCTCAAGATGCTGAGAAATTATTTAAAAATGAAATCAATAGGGGTATAAGATCATGAAATTGTATTTATTTAAGTTTTATAGATCTTTCTCCCATGTTCCAGGAAGTTCCCTTGCTAACTTTGAAATATTTTAAATTTGATTGAAATAGGACAAGGATAGAAACATGAGAAATGCTTATCCCACGTCACTCATTTTAGTCTAACATATTCATAATTTTTGTTGCATCTGGGAATGGGACTATCTATTGAAATTACTTCCCTAGGAAACAATGCTTATAATATTTCAATTTTTTTCCTATTTGCATCACAAGTAGTTGGAAACCGATACATAGTAGAGAGATGTTTTTACAAAAAAAAATATATGGCATTACATGCTTCAAAAGCTTTTCCACTTTGGAATAAATGGCCAGTGACATTTACTTACATTGACAACATGGCATTGAAAATTTATGACCTTTTTTTTTACCTTTTTGGGCATCATCACAACCTATCACAAAATGGGAGAAGATCAGGGCATGAACATCCATCAAAGGATAGACAAAACATGGTAGTATTGCTGGAAAATAATGCGGCCTCACAGTTTAGCAATGATTGCAGGATATGCACAAAAAATGACTTGTTAAAAAGCCTTAGAGAGTTTCAAGCAAATGCAATCGGTAGGTGTAAAGCTAGATTCATGATGGGGAGAACTACCTCTCAAGAGCACTCTTGCTCTACTGAAGACCTATTCTTTGGTCTTACTAGGGTATTCCTCTCTACCCTAACCAAGGATCATTCCTAGGATCCCTATCTCCTTGTAGAACTCTCCACCAACTTCAAACTCTCCACTATGCTTCTCAATCCAACTGTGCACTCATGGGCTCAATTTAGCCACTCTGCTCCCAAACTGATGTTGGGATTTAGAATAGGTGTCCTAACTATTCCTTGTTTGTTTTTAGTCCATTTTGATCCCCTTGAATGGCCCCTTCCTTGGGTTTTCCATCGCTTTCTTACTTTTCAATTTTTTAGGCCTTGTAGCCTTTTTAGCCATCAAGCCCTAGGTGAGTGCAGAGGCATTCTGACTAAGTGTTTGAATAGATCAGTAGCACTTGATGCGGATGGCACCCTACAACACCATATCATCTCATAGGACTTTGAGATCCAACATCAACATCAGATCCAAATCAATCTTCAATGGGATCTTGAATGATCCATTCAACCAACCAATAGTTAAAAACATAATCAGTTCAAATTAGAAATCTTGAGGACCTTAACTCTGTAACAAATCACACTCTTTGTTAGCCATCACAAAATAGATCCATCTCATTACCCTTGGTATAATAAAGAGCTTACTATCATGTTGTTGACCACATATCAATATTTTGATCACCATATCAAACTCAAGGTCACTGTCCTCAATCATCCACTAGTCCATCTACACACACAACTCATTCCCCAAAATACCATTAGTGTAGATTAATCATATCCATAGGGTCACTATTCCATTCAACCATATAAGAATTCATTCACATCAGTCCCATTAACTATCCACAATGAACCTTTCAATGTCTATCTTGAAACATTCCTTTCTATTTTGACACAATCACTTCATCACAACCCTACATACTGTTCACTGCCCATTTATTTTCACAATTTCAATGCAGCAAATCTATGATAGTACTCTCGCAAGAACAATCAAATTTTCTTGTTCAACATTTGCATGTATGATAATAGAATTCCTCTAAGTTTTAGACACCCTGTTGAACCCTTACAGATTATTATCAACCCAAGGGTCATACAAAGAAGCATCCAAACACAAATTTGAATGTTAAAATTCTAAAATTGTTACTTTCATAGTCACCCGAATAAAACACCTATAACTTCTTAATGGTTAACAATATTGAAGATCGCTCTAGTCAGTCTGTGGAAAATTAGGCTTTGCAAAACATATCCAAAGATAACGAAAATCAAAATGTTAACACTGATTTTAGAATCTCTGCACCGTGACCTATTTTCTGCTACTGCAATCACAGGTTCTCAGCAACAGTCATCTAAAGATCATTATTTCTCTCACATGAAAATATCTCTGACCATGGAATGAACATCATTTTAAAGGTATTTGAGCATAATGTAAACTCTCATATCTACATTTCATTTGGATGATAAATACAAAAGATACAACCGAACCCTTAACAGTAAGTCTGCAAACAAGGATTTCAACCAACTTCATTAAAATCCATTTGATCTTGGTTGATTCATCATGGAAGAACCTCTAAATTGACTCATAAAAAATGTAATTCATCTTTTAATTTTCCCAAATCACATACATGGATTAATCAATCCATATACATACAATAAAATGCATTGTAACAACAAAATACATGCATGCAAAGCAACTGTCCAAGAAATTTAAAGAAAACACTACATTATTCATTGGTCATTCAAAACTATTACATTAAAATCCTTCTCATGAATTATTCCTCTTCTCCTCACAATGGTTGGTGAATAAGTGTAGGAACATAGCCATTCTTTCCAAACTCCATGACTGCCCTCAAATCTACAAAATAAGAGGGACAATTAGAGGTGTCTTTGAACTTGTGTTTTTTTTACACCTCCAAACTGACCCCCCCTCCTCAAATTTGACCAAGATCACCTATTACACAATGTGAGACACTTACAAACTTTTAACTACCCTTTGAAACCGATCAATCAACTTGCTTTGCAACCTTTGATGTAACTTTGCCAACTTTGAAATGTTGCATTTTTTCATTTTTAAAGCAATTTTGCATTGTGTTACACATGACCTTGCAAATTTGATTTAATACTTCAGATATCTTCAAATGCACCTAAGGACCCAATTTATATCATTTTTTTCCTTCCATGAGTTCTTGACACAATTTGACTTATTGGGACCTTATTTCACAATCTTGGCAATTTCTTGTGAACAAGTTACATTTTGCTTCCAGTTACATCAAAAGGACTAATTATACTCTAAGGACATTAAAAATGACCTCATACATTATGACTAAACCAAATACAAACACATTTTGACTTTTGACCTCTTATAGGTTATCCTTGTACCTAGGTGCACCTGCACCAATTCAACAACCTTTTCCAACATTCATCAAAGCATAATGAAGACAAATTAATATTGTCAAGAATTATGGTTGGAAATGCTCTAGTAGATATGTATGAAAATGTTAGATGGAAACCGTAGATTTTAAGAGGGATCAACATATTTTTTATGGGAAAGAGGTGGTTATCACCAAATTTTCTAATATGAACAACAAATTTCTTCACAAACAACATGTTTCATACATCAATTTTTTTTTTTAATGTTGATAGCCTCAAATCTATTGCAAAAGGGAGTATTTGTCATGTTAGTGACAAGAGGTGTAAGGAAGTGATCAATGAAATGATAGTGGAAGAGATGCATACATATTACCATGTTACCTAACATAACTGAAGCTTTTTCTCTTTCTTTGCCTATACAGTGTATGTCAATACTCAAACCTACTATATGGGATAATGCATTACACAATTCTTTCTCTTTGGGACCCATTATGTCTTCAAAGCTCAACTTAGGAGGGTATTCACATGTAAATTTATAATGTGGATATTTTTATGTATGGTTGTCCTTTGAAAGACTATCCTGCATTCAATTTTACTATGTATAAGGCTGTCATGTGTGCTTTAGAAAAGTTTCATCAATATTTGATTCCCTTTCTCTTTTAACTTCTCAAGATAGGGCTATAGATCCATGTCCTATTCATGGACTCCTTTTATTCTTTATGACTGTCCTATTGACTGCTATCATAATAGAATGTGACAGCTTTAAGACTGCTACTTGTGATTTAACAAGGCTCTTTGGGATGATTGTACTGTTGTCTTAAGGATTGTATACTGATTAATTGTTTACTAGTCCTGATCCATGCTTTTGTTGATCATTACTCTCATTGCTATCTTTATTATTCTTAGCTTAGATAAGGCTACTGAGTCAACCTCTGGTAAGGAAAATTGAGAGAACCTATCTCATAAGCAAAAATGGTAAGATCTCAATTTTATCACACTATCATGCACAAGGTCTCTTCCTATTCTTCTAGTCTTCATGGATAGTACTATGAACTGTCATCATTAATACTCTTTTGAACAGTTGCATTTTTGCATATGCTTGGTCTTTCTGAGTCTGTGACAAGTTTTAGCACATAACACCACTGTATATTGCCTTTTCGGACTGTATATTCATGACTCTCCCTGCATACTTCTCATGCTTATCCATGCCTACTGTGTATGTGGTTCCAAAGTTATAGTCACAACCCTTAGAAGGCAACTCTTAGATATTTTTCCATGCATTTCATACCCTAACATCATCACATCTCTATTATGATTGTCATGGATAAACTACATGTAGATTTGATGGGCTCTATCTTTTAATCAT
The DNA here is from genome assembly GCA_027943335.1 of Chamaecyparis obtusa. Lineage (NCBI taxonomy): Eukaryota > Viridiplantae > Streptophyta > Pinopsida > Cupressales > Cupressaceae > Chamaecyparis > Chamaecyparis obtusa. Next base: position 21,862 of record BSBK01014604.1, on the reverse strand, counting down.
GTTCTTTAGTTCTTTTGACTATAGTATGAAAGTCCTCTCTTCTTCATTCTTATCACTAGCTATTTTGTCTATTGCCAATCATTGTATAATGTTGAGGACTTGAAAATGATGGACTCTAAATAATTATATTCATGTCATACAAGGTTTCCTAGTTTAGTATCTCTAGAGATAGACATAAAAATAGAATATCCATATTCCTCATAAGCATTATTACTTATGGAATTTACTATCAATGAAGGATTAGTGACCACAAGAAAAGACTCTATTGCACTTGGCATGGAGTCAATGTCTATAATGTTTGTATTTCTTTGTACAAAATCATCATAAAATTTTATCGAATTGGAATGTGCATATCCACCATTAACAGTGTCACTTGAATGGTGTGAATTCTAAGTTGCTGAATCCTGGGACTTTTCCAAGTGATTCTGGGTACAAAATGTATTGGAATCAGATTCTGAAATGAATCACCTATGGGTACACATGGGATTTGTGTTTTTAAATGCTCAAATATTTAGTGATTCTAGTTTGATCTTTTAGATATATTGTTTCCTTCCTTTGAAATTCAAGCAACTATAATTTTCCTCATCGACATCTAGTCTCGGTTCCCTTGTCATTGATCATTGTGAAAAGAGCCAGTACAAGATCAGATAGTATCCATGGGTGATCCTAGTGGCATGTAAAGAGTGTCTCCAGAAAACTATCCATATCTCCAAGGTTGATGATCTTTCTAGGAGTAGAGAGGAAGCTAGTGATATACACTTGTCTGTATCTCTTTGAATGTGGTGCATTTTGAAAGTTGCTCTTGTATACCAAAGAACACATTATCTACCATGTCTTGATTGAGTCAAGGAGGATGAATGTACTCCAGTATATGTATATGAAGGACAAAAAAGTCTCATGGATCTCTTACCATAGATGTGGATAATTGTAGAATTCAAGACATACTTAATATTTCTTTCCATTTAAAAGAGGGTGAGAAGAAGGTAATCAATACGATAGTCCTTAGGATTCCCTGCAGAATTAGATGCCCAAGGTTGACTGCTTCCCAGATGTAATAGGCCAAGCATCTCTAATCAAGAAAAAGGGAAAATATGGTGGAACTCTTGAATTTCTATACAAGTAGTACTTTTTCCCTTGAATCTCATAGCTTATGGGACACCTAAAAATAAAGTGTCCCATTGTTTGCACATCCCTGAGAAGCATTATGAATATATCCGATTATCTTGGGGAATGTTGTCATCAATCCTAGCTTGTAACTTGTGATGATAACACCTTGATCAACTGAGAGAAATCTTGAGGCCATGCATCTAAGGCTAAATATTGATAGGGTGCATAGTGATGCCATCACCAGTTTTCAAAAAATTCTCACCCTTCAGTATGACTCTATTTAGTCTGTTTTAAGAAAACCACATTTACATAACGAGTGAGGTGCTTGATAGATCACTAGAGATGAAAACAACAATGTTCATGATCAGACTAAATAACAATTTTATGATAATAGATTATGGAGAAACCTTTTGAGTCACGAGAACCATTGAAGACCACAATGCAATCTCTAGGTTGGAGTGTGCAAGATCACTATAGTACATTTGTAACACCTCTACATTGACCATCTTGATTTACTCTGTAACACCATTGGGAACAACATGTAGCACCTTCTGAACTTAGGTCCAGTGCATACGAGTCCACATGCCAAATATATGACCTCATTACGATTATTCATGCTAACAAATAGTTATCAAGAAAACACAGGAGCTTCAAACAACCTTCCATCTCAATGGTTAGGTGCTTGTAGCCTTGAATGTTTCAGCTTACATTCTGAGTGGTTGGTCTTCCATGATGGTTATCTTATTTTCATTGGTTATGTTTTATTTGGTCACTACCAAATTCACTACTTTTTGCACATTACTAGGTGGCATGTGTTAGCTACGAAATATGCCTCACACTGCTGATTTCCAGAATTACAAGTGCCTCTAGATCCATATTCCTTATGGATCCCCATGCTCAAAGCCTCCAATTTTTTGTAGTTTTAAACTGCTACTAGTCTGTCTATTCTTTTGTTTCCCCTTTGTTATCCAGCTATGATAAGAAAGATGCTACGTTATTAGTTATTAATGTATCTTAAGGATCAGTATATATCACAAATAGGAGATCTTGGAAAATGGCTATCAATTTTTATAAGTTGAATTTAGTGCATATCAAATTTTCTTAATAATACTAATTTTAAGATTGATGTATTGGATATAAGTGTAATAGATTGGTAGGTTATCAGGAGTGTGGACTTCTAAAGCAGTAAATCTTTTAATGGGTTAATTAGGAGTGAAAATGTAGAAGGTATGATCATTGGTACATACTTTATCTCTATTTAATGTGGTTGGTTTCCCCTAAAGATATATGCTTTTCATTATAAAAAGGGGAACAAGCCACATGTAATGTATTTTCCAATGGCATCATTCACTTCATTCTTATATGCACATTGAATAACTTCACCATTGAGTTTAAAGTAGCACTAGTCATCCTCCTCTTAAGCTCTACTACCCTTCAACTATAGATGGAAAAACTTGAAATCATGTTTAGTGGAAAGTACTAGTATACATGGTATGATTATTCTTTAAAGGCTACTAGCTCAATGGAAGAGCACCTACTTTACAAGTAGGAGGATGATGGTTCGATTCCATCGTGCTCTAATATGACTAAATATATGACTAAATTATTGACTAAATATATGACTAAATTAATGACTAAATATATGACCAAATAAATGACCAAATAAACAACCAAATAAAGGACCAAATAAAGGACCAAATAAATGACCAAATAAACTACCAAATAACCAAAGAAATGACCAAATAAATGACCAAATGACCAAATAAATGACCAAATAAACTACCAAATGACCAAATAAATGACTAAATGACCAAATAAATGACCAAATAAACTACCAAATGACCAAATAAACTACCAAATAAATGACCAAATAAATGACTAAAATAGTTTAGTCATAAATTTGGTCACGAGATAAATGACTGGCAATAAACTACAACTGGTCACGTGACCAAATTTGGTCATTTATCTACAATTTTTGGTAGTTTATTTGGTCATATATTAATGTTTTTGTACTAGTGAATAAGTATCCAAACTGTTGGATAAAATTAGTGTATTGGAAATAGAAAAAGGGAGAGTGGTAGACAAATTTGGTTTATTGAAGAGCCTGATAACACCTAAGCTTTCAATGCTGGAAACACATCTATTAGAGATGGAAAAGGTGGAAGGATCAATGTCAATGCCTATACCTACTGAGCTCAAGGTAGTAGCGACATCATCATATGCAATGAATGGATTGATCTAGGTCAGTGAGCTATTGATCAAATCATGGGATGAGGAAGTAAAGACCTTGGAAAACTCTTTCCAAGATGTCTTAAAACTGGCGAGTAAGAACTAAGTCTTTTTACACTTAGTAGTCTTTGAAATTTTGTAAGTACCTTTTCCATTGATGTCAAAGGGAGACAAAGAGAAAGAGACAAATGTGGAAAGTAAAGAAGAAAAATAATAAGTAGAAATAAAAGGATGTAAATTTAAAAAAATAGAAAAGAGAGAAAGAGAAAAAGAGATGTATAGTCAGTGCTTTAACACTTAGTCATTTTTCTAAGTGTTTTCATCAATGCCAAAGGGAGAGATTGTTGGCAAGTGGTGTTTTGGGGAACTAGGGATCACTTCAGGGTTTTCATTTATGGAAACACTTATGCTGGAGTGATTGCATGCACGGAGTTTTGGTAATGAAGTCACAGTCATAAAAATGATTAAGTACAAAATTAGGCAAACAGTGTATTGGTGTACAGTTTTGGTCAGCGATGACAGTACATGATGTATTATGTCTTGTGAAGTTAGTGGAAGGTATTTTGGGGTATGTATATTCTTCAGTTAAGTTCACATGTGTTTTGGTAATCAAATCAAAGAGATATAGTGATCTAAATGAATGTGAAGACAGAGAATCAATGTAACAAGGCACATAAGCAGTTGTGAAGATTAACGAAAGATTAGTGGATATGGTAATGTGCTAAGTTAGATGGATAAAGTATATTGTTGACTCTTTGATAATATAAGATCACCGACTCTATGTTTTCATTTACATAATTTATTATTATGTTTTGTGAAGTATTTTGTGAGCCAACTAGACGGAATAAATGACCAAATAAACGACCAAATAAACTACCAAATGACCAAATAAATGACCAAATGACCAAATAAATGACTAAATAAACTACCAAATGACCAAATAAACTACCAAATAAATGACTAAATATATGATCAAATCAATGACCAAATAAATGACTAAAATAGTTTAGTCATAAATTTGGTCATGAGATAAATGACTGGCAATAAACTACCACTGGTCACGTGACCAAATTTGGTCATATATCTACAATTTTTGGTAGTTTATTTGGTCATATATTGCTGTTTTTGTACTAGTGAATAAGTATCCAAACTGTTGGATAAAATCAGTGTATTGGAAATAGAGAAAGGGAGAGTGGTAGACAAATTTGGTTTATTGAAGAGCCTGATAACACCTAAGCTTTAAATGCTGGAAACACATCTATTAGAGATGGAAAAGGTGGAAGGATCAATGTCAATGCCTATACCTACTGAGCTCAAGGAAGTAACGACATCATCATATGCACTGAATGGATTGATCCATGTCAGTGAGCTATTGATCAAATCATGGGATGAGGAAGTAAAGACCTTGGAAAACTCTTTCCAAGATGTCTTAAAACTAGCGAGTAAGAACTAAGTCTTTTTACACTTAGTAGTCTTTGAAATTTTGTAAGTACCTTTTCCATTGATGTCAAAGGGAGAGGAAGAGAAAGAGACAAATGTGGAAAGTAAAAGGAAGAGAAGAAAAATAGTAAGTAGAAATAAAAGGATGTAAATTAAAAAAAAGTAGAAAAGAGAGAAAGAGAAAAAGAGATATGTATAGTCAGTGCTTTAACACTTAGTCATTTTTCTAAGTGTTTCCATCAATGCCAAAGGGAGAGATTGTTGGCAAGTGGTGTTTTGGGGCACTAGGGATCACTTGAGGGTTCTCATTTATGGAAACACTTATGCTGGAGTGATTGCATGCACGGAGTTTTGGTAATGAAGTCACAATCATAAAAATGATTAAGTACAAAATTAGGAAAATAGTGTATTGGTGTACAATTTTGGTCAGCGATGATAGTACATGATGTATTATGTCTTGTGAAGTTAGTAGAAGGTATTTTTGGGTATGTATATGCTTCGGTTAAGTTCGCATGTGTTTTGGTAATCAAATCAGAGAGATACAGTGATCTAAATGAATGTGAAGACAAAGAATCAATGTAACAAGGCACATAAGTAGTTGTGAAGATTAAGGAAAGATTAGTGGATATGGTAATGTGCTAAGTCAGATGGATAAAGTATATTGTTGACTCTTTGATAATATAAGATCACCGACTCTATGTTTTTCATTTACATAATTTATTATTATGTTTTGTGAAGTATTTTGCGAGCCAACTAGATGGAAAATTTTGTATAAGTATAGAATGCTTTATGGAAGCAATAAGTATGGATGGAATGATGATGAGAGCAGAGAAAAAATGTGAGATCAATGTTTGATAGAGCTACAATTGGAACTATCTAAGAAAGGAAAGTTATTGTATTGTTCATTTTTTAGAACTCTTTTTGAGACAATATTTCAATTGTACTTGAGTTGTATGCTCACCACCTTTAACTAGGTGATTTGTATCCCCTAATAGGGTTTTGTATTCCTCTAACAATAAAATGTACTATGTAATAATCAGCTCCTAATAGGGCTAGATCTCCTAACAAGGATCTAATATTTTATTGTATAGTTGTGGGTATCATCCCCACCAGGGTTTTCCCTTAACAAGGTTTCCTCAAGAACAAATCATGGTGTCATGAGGTATGTGTTATGCTTATATGTTCTTTTCATGTCAGAATTATTTTGGTTTATTTATAATTGGTTAAAGTTCAAATTAAAATTTAGTAATACTGATTCACCGCCCCTCTCAGTATTACCAAATTCTAACAACTATATATTATGTGGAATAGTCTTCAATTAAATTGGTACATGGATATAGATTTTGGTGGAGTAAGAGATGAAAAATTCCATTGGAAGTTATGTTTCCACCTTAGTTGGAGGTGTTATTAGTTGGGCATAAAAGTTTCAGGAAGTGGTGGCATTGTCTACTACTAAATTTGAATTTATGGAAGCAACACAAGCTAGCAAGGCAATAATCTAGATTTATAGACTTTTGGGTAAATTGTCAATAAAGCCAAGCAACATGGTGTTGTATTATGATAGTCAAATTTCTTTACACTTAGCATGAAATTCAACATACCATTCTAGAACAAAAGATCTTCATTTTCAATATCACTTTGTATGTGAGGTGATGGAACACGTGACACATGTATTTTGGTATCGCATAAACCCTTGTTAGAAGGTAAAAACTACGGTGGGGATGGAGCTCACAAAGTTTCACTTCTGTAGAAATAAAGGTGTTAGTTAAGGCTTACAAAGACTGATCACTTCTAGTGATCTTACCATGTTAGGAGTAACAATAAGATCAGCTAGATCTACCTAGTTAGAGGATTTTATCAAAACTATGAAAGTGTGCACTCAGTTAGGAGATTTAATAAAGATCTATTAAGTCCACTCTGTTAGGAGATTTTGAATCTTCCATAATTGTTAGAGAGAAACAATGATATATGATCTCTATGAAATACAACTGAAATTGTTGATATCAGATCCATTAAGTACAATAATGATATCATCTTTTTGTGATGAATATGTCCTTCTATATTTCTTGGTAGCCTTATGCCTGTTCTGATAAACTGTATACTTCTATCAAAATCCTTTAATCAAAACCCTGTCTGATCTTCAAATGTCCTTGAGTGCGGCTACTTCTTGATGATACATAATCAAAATGACATATTAACAATACTTGTATCAAACTAATTTGACCTAATTAGGGTTTTACATTATCTTAGAAAATTTAAGATCAATAGATCATATGATTAACTAGTTCATCATTACATAGGATTCATCATCTATTAAATGATTACGTCTGTAATAAATATTCACCTTGATCTTGGTAAACCATTTTCTTTCTCAGCAAAAAAGTTGATCACCTTGAACTATGTGCCATTCCAAACTTTTATGTGAACTCTAGATTACTCGGTAAATGTTGTCTCTCGGTCTTGGTCTATTCGACTACTCGGTAATCCTATGTACTTAGTGACCATTGTACTCGGTAATCTCTGTGCTTGGTGACTACTGTGTAGTTATAATCAAATGAACTATCTTTCTCTATTTACCAACTATACAAATGAATACTAATGACAACAATTGATCCACTTAGGTGTAACATTCTTCGCTCCCCCTAATCCAAATATAGGATTAGTTAGCTGATGATTTCTTGAGACCTGGTGAAGATGCATATCCTTCTGATGATTTACTATCATTATTTTTCATCCAAATCTGATTCATATACTTTCTAGTCTCTTTCATTGTTGCACTCTATTGTCCCTTTTGATCATTTGACTAGTTAACTGGCTGGTTTTCTCTATTTTTTCTTGACCTACAAAACCTTGCAATATGTCCAATTTTGTGATAGTGAAAACATGTCATTCTAGTTTCTCTTCAAGGTCCTATATTACCTATATTATTCCTCATTCTTTTGTTCATAGCCATGTGACCATAATTGTGAAAATGTGAGCATGTAACATTTTACCAGTTCTCATTATGATAAGAACTTTTTCAGTTCACATATAACCTTTGATTTTTTGCTCTTGTACTACACTCATTAGCTCTATGACTATACTTGGTGCAATTGTAACAATAGCCATCAAAAGTACTAGATCTCTAGCCCTCCATACATTAGTGGTGTGTCCCACCTTATGAAAATTAAAGCACACAATTTTATAGGATTTCTTACTAGGACTTCTTTTGGTTACCTTTGGTCTAAAGTTAGCATCTTGCTTGGTTCTTTTTGTTCCGTAAGACTCACCAACTTCATAATTGGTGTAACCTAGGCCATGGCTCTCTCTGTATATTCTCTAACTCTTGATTTTCTCATCAAGATTGCCAAAATTTCATTAAAATTGTTCAATAATTCATTTGCAGCTTCAACACACCTTTCGGTTTCTCATTCTTCTATTTCAGATTTTCATTTTCCATCAAGACTCCTTTCTTTTCTTCATTTGTTTCATGTAGATATGTATGCAATGTACCAACTTCTTATTCAAACTTGAAAAGCTCACCCATCTTAGTTTTTAGGGCTTCCTCTACAACCTTTCTTTCTTCCATCTCTTGACCCATCCTTATAGACAAATCTTTCAACTCTCTCTTTAGTTTCTTCTTGTCTTTATTTAGTTTGTCATTCTCCAAGGACATAGCCTCTAAGGCTTTAGATTCATCAGATCCACTACACTCTGATAGTTTTTCAACAATTTCTTGCCTCTTGGCTCTTGAATTCTTGAGTTGTTCCTTCAACTACTCAATAAATTTTTGAGCATCTACAAGTTTCTTCCTAAGCTATCATAGATATCTCACTGATCTCTCCATATCTTCCTTAAGGATCCTTCCCAAGTTTTTAGAGTTGTTTAATGGAACTTGGCTCTAATATCAATTCTTACAACTAGTGGTTGTCATTGCACCTAATGATCAACCTGTTAATGCTTCCACCTGAACCGCATAACCTAAAACCTCCAAAATCTTCATCATTGATCATTTGTTCCACAAATGAGTATCCTGCAAAAAGTACACTTGAACACTTAGTATCTTTTCTTAGTTGATGCAATGCACTATTAGTATGACTGATTTATCACTTCCATTATGCTTTTTTTGCAAGCAATGACAACACCACTTCAACACTTCATGCACTTGGGCTCAATCATATTTATCTTTATGCCAACAACCCCCCTCTCTCTCTCTCTCTCTCTCTCTCTCTCTCTCTCTCTCTCTCTCTCTCTCTCTCTCTCTCTCTCTCTCTCTCTCTCTCTCTCTCTCTCTCTCTCTAAATCTATCTAACCTCTCTGTACTTAATTATCTACTTATCTTTATCTCCACTATTCCTCTACACCTAGTCATCCCCCTCTGCCCCTCTGCCCCTACCCCCATTTCCCTCTCCCTCTATACCTCTCTTTATATCTCTCCTCTCTCTACTTATCTATATCTTTCTTAATCATTTTGTTTTGAAGTACTGAACCCATTTAAGAGGGCTCTAGCTATTTTGGAGTATATGTACATTTTTTATATATGTATAATGTCTTAGACATAGTCTTTTGTAAGGAGAATAACCACATACATAATTTTGTAAAGAGTATAATTGTATTCATTTAAAGGTAGTGGGGAGAAGGAGAAATTACAATCGATTGGTACATACCAAATATCTCATTACTCTCAATTTGACAGGTGAGTTGTAACAATTAGTGACAAAAAAAAACCAATACAATGGATAGTAAAAAGAGTTGTGCTACTATAGCTAGAATCCCTTCTTGTTGTAAAAAAAAGGTAGATTTACTCTATGTTTAAACATATTACAATGAAAATGTTGAAAACATACAATAGTAAATATTTTTTCTATGTTTAAAACATAACCTATGCAATTATTATGTTGTATTAGCATAGTACTTGTCTTCTCCATTCGCCTCATATAGGATGACCTAATTTCCTGAATACTTCACTCATTGTTGGGCACCTGCACATTTTGAATAAGTTCAACACAATCTGCCAATTTGTGAAGTCTAAATTTAGATCTAGAGAAAACATAGTGACCAAACATCGAAAGTATTATATACCTTTTTTTAGCTTCATCCACAATTGTAGCAGTTACCATATTTTAAGCAGTCAATTCCATGCACGTTCGTCAAATATAGATATTAGATTTTTAGCTATAATGGTAATAAGAGTAAAGACCAAGAGTGATATAGTATAATCTAGTTATAGATCACATGATTACACAGATAATGTTATATGTTATACCCATGAAGCAAATCTGCTGGCATCTCATTGCTCATGTCCAAGGGAACTTGGCGTTGTTTTTCTACATGCATAAGATCTGGTTGAAAAAGCCAAATACAAAATTGCTTGGCTTGTTTAACTCTTTCTGCTCACTTTATTTGCAATCTTTTGTTACAAAATTGATTATGATTATTTTTCTTTAGGAAAATGGGAAAAACCACTAGAAAAAGCTGAAACGACCAGAAAATAACTACAAGTTACAGAAAATTTCACTTTAATAGAAATATTGTCTAAGACGCATGGACAGGCGGGACTAATAAACACGAACATTAGTAGTGACCTCAATAACGTGCTGTGGATGTCATCGACGTATTTGAAACTTGTCATAGTCTTCATTTGCGTGTAGTGCCAATTGGTATCTTTCGTACGCATGCAACGATGGGAATGAAGTCGACTGGGGACGCATACTTACACATACAGCATAACATTAAGTTGCCAAGAAAATGGCCTTCAAAAAGCATTATCTTGGAAAGCTTCATGTGTTGGGATCTCTAAAAGCATGTTTGGTTCTAACTACAATTATCTACCTATGTCGGGAATGATACTTTTCGTTGTGACTCGATAAGAGTTAACGTAATTTTCAACTCTTCTGAAAATATGAACCGAGGATTATGAAAGGGATTAATAAACTAATTTATAAAATGTAAACATAAAATCTATTCTTGTTCACCACAAATTGTGGCTACGTCCAGACTGCAGAGTATTGTATTAATTCTTAAAAAGTTGATTACAAATAAGCAGGAGCAACAAATATAAAGGCTCCAAATTATTACATAAATGAAGAGTCTTCAAAATGAAGAGTCATAATAAAATAGATAAGAAAACCATTATGACTGTTGGCCTTCATTCCTCAACAAACTCCCACCTGAAGGACAACCATGCTGCAACTGATCACCCAATACCCTACTAAAGTGTTGACTTATCTTTTCTTCACACTTGGCCAAGAGAAGTCCTTGCACAATCAAACTTCTCTTTTGCGACAACCTTGGTGAATATATCTACCAGATTGATCTTAGTATTGATCTTAACAACTTCCAACTTTCCTTCTTCAACTACATGATGAACAAAGTGAGCATGTGTGTTAACGTGCTTAGAGTGACATTGTGAAGAGTGATTATGAGCCATGAAGATAGCACTACAACTATCACAAAATAGTTTATACTCATTTTGATGCACTTTCAAGTCACCAAACAATCGCCGAAGCCAAATCATTTCCCTTGCACCTTCAGAAAGAGCTAAGTATTCAGCCTCAGCTGAAGAAAGAGTAATGCAATGTTGCAACCTTGAAGCCCAACTAATGGCAGCTCCAACAAATGTGAAGGTATATCCAGTGGTAGACCTTCATTTGTCCAAGTCTTCGGCATGATCAGAATCTGTGTAACCTTGTAGATGAATCTGATTTCCTCCAAAGCATAATGCATAATCTGAAGTTCCTTTTAGATACCTTAGTATCCATTTAATAGCTTCCTAATGAGCTTTCCTAGGATTGCTCATGAATCTGCTCACAACTCCCACCGCATGAGCAATGTTGAGGTGAGTAGAAACCATCACATACATGATGCTTCCAACTGCAGATTTATATGAAATTTTCTCCATGAAGTCCTTTCCTTCTTGTGTTTTAGGACACAATTCAAAACTTAAGCAGAAGTGACCAGCAAGAGGAAGAGGAGCAACTTTAGCATCATTCATGCCAAACCTCTCAACAACTTTGTCAATGTATTATTTTTGAGATAATATAATTTCCTTCTTCTTCCTGTCTCTTGTGATCATCATGCGAAGAATATTCTTGGCTGCCCCTAAGTCCTTCATGTCAAACTTCCTTGCCAATTTCTCCTTTAACTCATTAACTATTCTTTTGTTTGTGCCAGCCACTAACATATCATCAACATAAAAAAGGAGAATGACAAATTCACCATCAGGAAGTCTCTCGAAGTAGACACATGGGTCTGATTCACATCTTGTGAAATTATTTTCAGCCATGAAGTGATCAAATTTTATATACCATTGTCATGGAGCTTGTTTGAGGCCATACAAACTTTGATTTAGCTTGAAATAAAGGTGCTCTTATCCCTTCTTCACGAATCCTTGAGGCTGCTCCATATATAGCTCTTCTTCTACATCACCATGTAGAAATATTGTCTTCACATCAAGCTGTTCTAACTCAAGATCCCATGCTGTTGCTAATCCCAAGACTGTTCGGATAGTTGTCATTTTGATAACCGGTGAGAAGATCTCATTAAAATCTATCCCCTTTTCTTGATCAAACCCCTTTACCACCAATCTAGCCTTGAAGCATTTTCTGCCTTCATCTTCTTCTTGTAACTGGTATACCCACTTGTTTCTAAGTGGTCTTCGATCTGGTGAAAGAGATACCAAATCCCAGGTTTGATTTTTGAGTAAAGAGTCCATCTCCTCATGCATTGTTTTTTGTCATTTATCACTTTTAACGTCTTTGAGAGCAACTTTAAATGTTGATGGTTTTGCAAATTCTGAGACAAGAGGTGTAAGTTCTGCTTCTTCAATGAACAATAGCTCATAATTTGAGTATTTAGCTGGTATTCTTCTCTATCTGGTTGATCTTCTTAATTGAGGTTCAATGCCTTCTATTTGATCTTGGACTAGCTCAAATGGGGAGCTAGAATTTGTAGCTCTTGGATGTTTGATTCCTTGTTTAGGGCTTTGTTTATCTCCCTGCATAAGAGGTGGAGAAGGCATGATGCCTTCACCAAAGGCTCTACCTGTAACTTCCCCAATTCCTTGTTTAATAGTTCTCCCCTATTGTAAGCTATCATTAGTGATTTGGCTGGCATGAATGTCAGGAATGTTGTCCCTGCTGTGAGATATTTCCCTACCATATTGTGGATTTTCCCTGTCGTGAGTGTTGTATGCTGTGTAGTGAGTAGCTTTATGCTTGTCGAGAGTGTGCTCTTCACTATAGTGTGGTGGCAAGGGATAGTTATTTTGATGCTGGAGATTGCCATGATGCATTTGAAGACTCCCACCATGTATTGATTCTCCTTTGTCGTGAAGTGAATGAATTTCACTCCTGCCACGTGGTGAAGGAATTTCACTCCTGCCATGAAGTCTTTCACTCTTGTTATGTGCTCTGAATGAGTCATGACGCCCAGAAAGAGCATCATGTGGGCTAACAAACTGCTCCCTATCATGACCAATTTCATGTCTGCCGAGAGGTGGTTGAAGAGTATCATGCCTACTGTGAGCTGCCAGTCAATACTACTATGAGTGATCTCTTTGTTTAGGGTATACTGCCTTGCATGTGGAGTCATATGACTGCCATGACCAATTTCTTCTCTACCGTGTGGTAATAGAACACTGTCATAACATGATTCTTGCTAGAGACTGTCATGAGGGAGCTGGGGGTTTCCATGTTGTTGCTGGAGATAGTCGTGTGCTCTATCATCACTATTGTGAGCACTTTCACTCCTGCCATGAATGCCATAAGAAGTTTCATAGCTACCATGTGTTGAGTGTTCATTACCATGAGAAGGGGAATAAACTATGGTGGAATCACATCCATGTGGAGGGACAACTAGATTGCCATCATATGGATTCCAAGCATGAAGATTTTCATTCATCAAGCTTTCTAATGAAGAGCTTTGTGATTGCTGAGACATTGAGGGTAGAACAGAGATTGGAGAGTTTGCTGTGGGATTAACATGTGAGTAGATGGAGGAATGTTGATTTCCATTATTCATCATGTCAAATAGGGGAATGTATTCTCTCGTAGGAGTTTCCTCTTTAGAATGAGGAAATATGTTCTCGTTAAAGACTACATCTCTACTCCTTATAATTTTCTTATTGGTTAAGCTCCAAAGTCTGAAGCTAAACTGCTCTTCTCAATATCCAACGAATATGCAAGGTTGTGATTTAGGATCTAGTTTTCTTCACTTCTCCTTAGGGACATGTACAAAAGCATGACAACCAAAGACTTTAAGATGAGAGTATGAAACTCTTCTTCCTTTTCATTCCTCTTTCAGAATTTCAAAGTTCAACCTTGATGAGGGACTTCGATTTATCAAATAGACCGTTGTATTGCATGCTTCAGCCCAAAACTCTTTTCCCAAACCTGCATTGGAAAGCATACAGTGAGCTTTCTCAAGTATTGTTCTATTAAGCCTTTCCGCTCCCCCATTTTCTTGAGGGGTGTAGGGAACAACTTTCACCCTACAAATACCATTATCTGCACAATAGTTATCAAATTCTAGTGAACAGAACTCCCCTCCATTATCCATTTTCAAGTATTTAATCTTGTGGCCTCTTTGAATTTCAACAAGAGCTTTGAAAACTTTAAATTTAGAAAAGACTTATGATTTATTTACCATCATATATATCCAAACTTTCCTAGTACAATCATCAAGGAAAGTAATGAAATATTTAGCACTACCTAAGGAGCTTACCTCGATAGAACCAAAGACATCTGAGTGTACAAGCTCCAATGGTTTTGCCTTCATGTCATGCCCATCTTTCAAGAAGCTGACCGCTTTTGCTTTCCGTAGAGACAATGTTCACAAAACTCTAAGTTTGTTGATTGGAGACCAAGCAGTTGATCCCTCTTGATCATTAACTCTAGGCCTTTCTTTCCTATGTGGCCTGATCTTTGATGCCAAAGTGTCGCATCACTGCCTATAAATATCATAGCAGCTCCCACCTCATTGATTGGTTTCATAATATAGAGGCTATCGGTCTTCTCTCCTTTTGCAATAGCCAATGAACTTTTGACTATTTTCGATGTATCCACGAGTTCTATTTTAAATCCTTGGATGTATAGTTGGCTGACTAAAATTAAATTCTTCTTTAATTGAGGAACATGTCTAACATTTTTGAGTAGCAAATTTGCTCCACCTTCTAGATGCAAAACAACTTCACCTTTCCCAATGATTTTACATGCTTTATTGTCACCCAAAAATACTTCTCCAAATTCACCTTCTTGATAATTTTTAAAATAATCCGTACATGAAGTGGCATGGAAGGAGGCTCTGGAATCTATCACCTAAGAATCTGATTTTGAGTCGCTTGTAGAAAGAACTAGAGCAACTTCATCTGCTTCATAGGTTGTATTAGCTTCACTATTCCTCACTTTTTCTTGTGCTTTCTTGAAAGATCTACAATTTCATTTTGAGTGACCTGGTTTTCCACAAAACCAACACTCTCCATTTCTTCCTCTTGACTTTGATCGATTGGGTGATCTTGATTTTCTTTGATTGTAGTTGTAATTACTATTGCCTCTATGATGGCTTCTTCCCCTTCTTTTGGTGCTGACCATGGTAAGAGCATCACCGGATGGGGTGTCTTTGTTACTTCTTCTCATATCTTCACTAAGTAAAGTAGCAACCACTTCATCGGAGACCAGCTTCTTTGAAGAATTAGAAGTGCTAACAGCTGTAACTACAAGATCCCAACTGTCGGGTAAAGAACATAACAAGATGATGGCTTTGGCTTCGTCATCTTGAGTCATACCAACCGAGGTTGCTTGGCATAATAAAGTATTCAAATCATTTACATGATTTGACATCATAGTCCCTTCCTTCATTTTCAGCTTGTAGAGTTTCTTCATAATGAAGATTTTATTCGCAGCCGATGCCTTTTCATACATGCTCTGAAGTTTGTCCCCGACTTCTTTTGTTGTCTTTTCGTTGAAGACATTAAACAAGACATTTTAAGATAGCGAAAGAAAAATTGATGCCATTGCTTTATCATCAATTTTCTTCCAATCTTCATCTGACATCGCTGCTGGTTTACTAGATTTTCTATCTATTGTGATTGCAAAATCTTGCTTGATCAGCAAGGAGCTCATCTGCACTTTCCACAAGCTGAAGGTCTTGCTTATGAATTTCTCCACTTTCGAATCCTCCATCTTTCCAGAAATTCAACCTAGATTTTCAATCAGCACAACCTATGCTTTGATACCAATTGAAAGGGATTGAAATGTGAGAAATTAAACAACAGATTAATAAACTAATTTATAAAATGCAAATACAAAATTTATCCTCGTTCACCACAAATTGTGGCTACATCCAGACTGCAGAGTATTGTATTAATTCCCAAAAAGTTGATTACAAATGAGCAGGAGCAGCAAATATAAAGGCTCCAGATTATTACATAAATGAAGAGTCTTTAGAATGAAGAGTCATAATAAAATAGATAAGAAAACGACTATGACTATTAGCCTTCATTCCTCAACAGATTAAACGTCATGGACAAGATATGGATTGAAAAGTAAATAACATCTTACGAATAGTCTCGCCGATTAGCTAATCCCTTTCTGAATATATCTTCCAACTAGTTTTGAGATCTACGAAACGCTAAATAGATTTCTCCATTGTTTATTCAATATGTTTAATTCTCTTATGAAGAGTATGATTATTTGACAATGCGACTACTAACATATTATCACAAGTATTAGTGTTGCATCATCTTATTTATGTAATAAATATATTTATACATTCGAATTATTTGACAGGCTACTAATGTTGTTGCTATATAATTTGTTCATGAGATTATCATTCTACATTATTTCTTCTTTGATGTCTATGGAAAAATATTTAATCTAAAGCGAAAAATATTTCTACAAATATTCTTCATATCATTTGCACTACCTATAAAATTACTATCAATATAACTAATCAAATCAAAGACATAAGGTGTGAAATATAATTTATTCTAGATCATATTCTTCTTGTGGTATATCTCAAAATTCTCCTACCAACTGACTGGTGTCGTTCGAGGCCACAGAAGCCACAAACACTAGAGCGGCCACAACGAGAATTGATGTCAAAGCAATTACCACACCTTTTCTTTTCGAGTCTTCTGCAATCTTTTCATCAACTTTTGCATAACTACTCTTCATGCTGGCAATTAGCCAATGCTTCAGACGAGGATAGATTTTGGATTGCAAGGAAGAATTAAGCTTAAAGCTTCTTGATAGAGATGTAATGGATGGTTGGAATCTCCAATGTGCAAAGCATTACAATTTATATGATGGGATTCCGTGACATAGTTGTGAATTGGGTGATCGGTCTCTGTGGGCAGTTTTGAAACGATAACTCCAGTGCCGCCATGAAATTCTGATTCTCTTAACTTTGCCAATTGCATCTCGTAGATTTCCGTTTCCTTCTCTACTTCAATCCCAACTCTATTATTTCCAAATTCAGCATCTACGAGAACACCGTAATCGTCAGAATCTCGTGCCGCACTAAGGCAGTAGTATTCAAAGTTGATTTCTCATTGCGATTACACTGCATCATGCTGACGGCGTTTACTTCTACTTTAAAAAGCCCAAGACAAGCTTTCAAACATAATCATATTTCATCAATTAATTCGTACAAGACTTTCCATAATTAAGTTGACCATAGATTAAGCATGTAAATAATTTGCTTTAATTATGTCATGGAAGGGCTTATCAATCACAAAGTTCTTTTCTTAAAGAGTTGTTTTTCTAATTTAAGTTATTGGTAAGCAGAAATTAGGCAAGCAAAATGTATTGAACGGTATAAAAGAAATTCCTTTCACGGTTCACGTTGCTAGATTCCGTTTACTTTTTTGATCTCTATCCATTAGGTTACCGTTGAATGGTATAAGCGAAAAAATTTCGACTTTGTTAGAAACATAAATTCCATTTGATCGCATTTCATAAATATATCTTCTTATCATAAAGATACATCAGTTATGTCGATGAGGATTTATAAATTAGAGGTTAAACAAATCTATTTAAAGCAGTGGAAAGTATTTAGTTTAATGGTGAAGTCTATTGCGATATTGCTATGAGGATTCAACTCTATAGTTTTTTTCAAACTCATTGACCCATGTTTCATGAGTAGTGGTTCACACGAACCCATTTCTCATGAGAATGAATGGAACACTTAGCACTCATTGGATGAAGTCTATTGTGATGTTTAGGAAAAGAAAAATCTATTCAAAGCTTTTCAAGTTTAATGATTTATAATAGAATAAGACAAAAGGGTTGATTTTAAGATCATTAAAAATTTGTAAAAATATTTTCTACAAATTTAAATACAAAGTTTTTGTATTAATAAATATAAAGCAAAGAAAAATTTGTGAAAATATTATTGTTGAAATTCTATTTTCATATAATATAAAATCTAAAAATATTTTTTCGTAGTTTGATTTTTATTTTTTTTATAAGTTAAAAATAAGTTTTGCATTATCACAAATAATATATTTAAGACTATTTCTATTATGTTGATTAAGGCTAATAATTATTATGATTGCATCATTAGATGAAATATAATTTTCTTTCATCAAACTTCATCTTTATTGTTAATATACTTATTACAAGACATACGCCTGATATTTTCCTATAAAAAGAATTTGACAAGAAATCATGTCAAGTACTAGCCTTGATAAACTTGTTTATTGGTGGCAAATTCTAGAGAAAGTGTAGAATGTAACCACATCAAAAAAAGTATAAAATACTTACTACAATATATAAACATATTAATGATGTAAAAATACACATACTTCAAATTCAATTATACAATTTAAAAATGAATTGATTGATATTTGAAAATCTCTCAAATCTTAAAGATATTTTAAATAGTCTCACTAATATAAATAAGCCTTTGACATATCTTTTAATAGCAAGTAAGTCTACTAATTTTATTTTATTTTTATTTTTAAATAGTTTTAATTCTATACTCGCATTGAGTGGAAACTTGGCTACTATGAAATTGAATTCTTTGGAGGGTATATAGTTACAACATGAAAAAAAAATCTTAAGAGAGATGATGCAGCAGCTTAATAGACAAATGCTTTTGCCTCTCAATTCAAGAGCAAGAAGCCTCAATGAGAAATACATCATGTTATCAATAGTAATGAACAAAGAAAGGGAAACGTTTGTTATTTTTACAATCAATGTCAACTCTCTCGTTGTCAAACTCAAAGAGCTGGGAGGACATGGATTTCGTACGCCGCCTCAAATTTCAAATGGATGAGAAAGCATGCACAGTTATGAAAAATTATTCATGGCTTGAATGTATTTTGTAGAAGACTCTATGTTTTTCACCCTTTTTATTCATGGCCGCCAGATGCTTACCCGGGTCAAACATTAATTCTTCTTACAATTGTAATCAACATACTTCAAATACATTCAACCACAGGTTTATCAAAATGAGTTGCTACCAAACATTAAAACATCCATTTCAATGTGGTTTGGTTTCCATGTAGATTCATTCCAAGGAGTTTGGAATGCATTGTACTGAGTACAGAAGAGCGCGTGGACACTGATCGTTTTGCTTTGCTTTTTTTGATTTGGTTGCCCGTCGAAAGTGAAGGGCGTTCACTTTCAAATAGAGAAATCTGGAACCATTTACCCTACCTCGTGGCTCTCCCTAAACTATTTTTATCCTATTTGACCCTAGAAATCTTTCATTAACCCCCATATTGATATTCAAGATCACTTCTCCACCTCAAAACATGTTTGATAGTCTACTTATATAATTTAAATTCAAGTGCTAATGTTTGTTAATCTACTTGATATAAGTTATATTCAATTTATTTTAGTGTCAATATTTATTAATTTATTTAATATAATTTAAATTCAATTTATAAGAATACCACTATCTTATTGGTTGGAAAATAATAGTTCATTAAATGTGTCGGTAATAAAATTTGATAGAATCTTCTTAAATTTAGTTCAAAGTTTCAATAAAATAAAATTTAAATTATTAAGAAATACACTTGCAAAGATGTCTTCATATAAGCTCAAATTCTTGAGTAGAGTGTAGTTTAGGGCCCGTTTGGTGCATGGAATATGGGCCCTAATTCTGAAATTAGCAATTCAGATTATTGAATTCTATGTTTATGTCCATCTAAACAATCAGGAATTGGAATTTTGAAATTCTAATTTTGCCCAAAAAATGAGCATTTCATCTTCCACTTGAAAAGGTGGAATTAGAATTTGAGACTCTAATTCTACTTTCAAATGCCAATTTATAGATGCCGTCGAGTTTGCGTGCACTGCATAATGTTTGGCGTTTGCAATTTTTAACTGATTTTTACCCTATGTCTCCAGTTCTTTCATTCGTGTTACCTTCCTTCTGTCCCTTCCATCTGCGATACCTTCCTTTCGTTTGCAACTCTGTAATGCTTCAACACATCTGGTAAGTCATTTTTTGGATAGGGTTTGACAGATGTTTATTTAAATGGTCGTATTTTAAAATTTGTGTGCCTGTCTGTATGCGTTTTGCTCACATTCTTATGGATCGGTTTCGCTCACATTCACAACGATGGTGAATTAGTTGGTTCAGAGCCTCACCACTTCAACAAGCTATGTGAACCCCTAAATTTGGCATACATTGTAATGGAGGAAGAGGGCTTAAACATTTCATTGGATAGCAAGTATATCTATATCACTGGACCTTATGCATCTTCTTAGTCATCTTCTGGGTGAACCAAACAGGTCATCCCATATTTTGGAAATCATTTTCAGGATTTGTATCTTCTAGAATTGTAGCATCTTCTAGAATTGACTATATCTAGCATTTGGTATTCCATGCACCAAATGGGCCATTATAGAATGTTCTCATATGCTTCAAATGAATTAGCATTGAGTTGGCATCTTGACTCACCTATATTAGGTTTATCATGTAAACTAGTTCCTTAGCAATAGGGGCTAATCTATTATTTTTCCTATCTTGTTGGGATTGTCTTTAACCACATGGGTCTTCTTTAGGTACATATATGGTACATGGCATTTTGAAAGTTGTTAATGTTAGGGATCTAGTAGAGGTGTTGTCCAAGAAGAAATTAGGTTCATAATTTAGATAGTGATTAGACTTATTCAAGTAATTTGGTGATTCAAAATAAGGGAGAAGAGAATAATGTAAATCATTCCTATCTATAAATATGATATATTTCTAACATTTTGTTTCATACTATGTATGTTTTACTCTAAATAGTTGCGTTTTGTTGAAGATAATTAAAAAATTCTTTATTAAGGTAAGGTGTTTCATCAACTTAGTATTAGAGCATCTTAAGATGCTAGAGATGGAGACATTGCAAGAAGAATTTCTTATATCTATATATATATATATATATATATATATATATATATATATATATATATATATATATATATATATATATATATATATATATATATATATATATATATATATATATATATATATATATATATATATATATATATATATATAAAGGAAAAGGCTAACAAAATCAAAGTTGTTCAACTTCAATAGTATAAAAATGACATGTATGTTTTGAATTTGAAGATGATGTAAACTAATTAAATGTGACAAAATGGATTAAGTTTATGATTAATATTTTTAATAATTTTTTTGAATAAGAATTTATATATATTTTTAATTTTTAAAGACAAATTTTTAGTTGTTAAAAAATGCTGAAAATTAGGGGTCTAGTTCCCACCAAAAAATTATATGTACATAAACTTTTTTCCCCCCAATTTCAAAATATGTCGTAAATGACATATATAGCTAGTGCATGAAGAAATAACAATTGGTTTGTGACCTATATTTTTTCTTTTATAACATTTCAAATTCTAACTCACTGAAATCAACAGTTTTCATCTCGCAACATATTTTTCATAACAAATATATCCCAATTAAAAAAAAGAAATATATATGCTTGAAGAGGACTCTCTCCTCTAGTGCACCATATGTTTTTCAAATTTATTTAATATGATTTACTATTTTTTCCTTTCTCTGAATCAACATCTCCTTGACTGTTAAAATACCTACTTGCAATATTTTTTAATTACAATAAACTATGTGTAATTACAACACT
>BSBK01014603.1:0-102500 GCA_027943335.1 Chamaecyparis obtusa | reverse complement strand
GACAACAAGGTCAGAGGTCATACAAGCGAAGAGTTATCTTAATTGGAAGCTGACAATTTTATGTAATTATGGAATTTTTGTGTAACGTGTGGAAGATTTTATTTTTTAATTGTTATGCCAACTTATTTGTAATTATTTGAGTGTGGTATAAAGGAAGGAGTAATTTCCTTATTGTAAAATGTAAATATTGATGAACTACAACTGATTTGAATAAATTGTATGATTTGAAGATCTGTGATATGAGATCACTGAGTTGCTGATTAGATATGTAAGATGATTAAATTAGTAATATGTTGTCATTGATGTCAACTAGTTTTGATAATACTTCTCTTGTAAGTTACTAGGCCCAAACATTTGTAGAAAGAGGAAGAAAAAAGATGAAGAATAGATATATCTACATGAGGAAGATGGATATGATAGATGAGGATAAGGAATACATTGGGTAACTTATGAATGAGTCTATGACCTTATGTTATTGACTTGATTATGTTGCATTTATGTATGATGAAGGATAGAGAAAAATGCACAAAGCAGTGTGGTCGGTTAAAGAAGCATTTCAGTATACATCGACGCAATGTAGTGTATACTGAGCACAGTATAAACTGAGCTTGTGTTCACCGACGCATTTTTTTGTTAACCGAGCAGGAGAAAAGAACTAAATGATTAGTTTGGCCAATGGAAGTTCATGAGCTATAAAGTACCTCATAATTAGAGTTGAAGATAATGTTTGTTACGAAGATCTACGACTAGCATAATTCAAAGAAGATCTAAGGGATTGAAATAAAATGTGTTACAGACACATCAGTCGAGGAAGGTTAAAGCGGAAAAATCAACAAAGGAGATTAAGCAGAAAAATCTAATGGATGGAATTAAAATGATTTACTTGTTTATTTAAGAGACTAGGATTTCATGATGATGAGATGCCATAAGGAGACTACAGAGATATCATGTGAACAAGCTTCATCCATGCTTGATCAAATTGGTTAAGGAGAATCGAACTACAGAGATTATCGAGTGTCAGAAAGCTATAACCGAAAGATAGTAAGTTACTGAATATTGATTGAAACAGAATTGATATATTGATCAAAGGATTTGAATGAGCATAATATAGATCTGATAATCTACAATTGAAGTTGTTTTGTAATCGGATCACCTGGTGTTACATTTTAACCATTGTAAACATATAAATCTCTTAACAGAGTGGACTAGAAAGTCTTGTAATGTCATTTATAGAGTGTACATTTGTTATCCTGTCAACCCCATAGTGAATTCTAGTTGGATGATAATGGTTGGTCTAAAATCCTCTAACAAGGTCACACCTCACAGTGTGTTTGTAAACTTTAATAGGGTTGGGTCTTCACCGACCTCACTTGAGAAGAGTGAACAATTTTTGGGTTGTCGTTCCCAGGTGGTTTTTCACTTTATAGGGTTTCCATGTTAAATCTCTTGTGTTATGTGTTGACTGTGATGATTGTTTGTTGTCATACTTTACATGTTGCATATTGGATTTGATCGGTAATCACTATATGTTATTAACTAGTAATCGGTAAAAGCACAAACATATTACTATTTTATGTTACCGAGCTGTAGAAGTTTTAGTAAATTATTTTTGGATATACATTTTGTGATTGGGACTGTGGATAACTGATCCCCCCCCCTCTCAATTATTCTAACAATTGGTATCAGAGCGTTGGTTGCTCAGAATAGAGTTTTAAGAACTTCAACACAAAGATCTCAAAATGTATAAGAGGGAAGTGCCAAAGCTAAACAAGGATAACTTCACAATATGGAAAAGCTGAATGAAGCTACATGTATGTGGAATTAGGAATTCTCTCCTCACACTAATGGAGAATGGATACCTTGCACCGTACACCGCCCACTGGTCCCTTGACCCTTGATCAACTAAGAGATGGGCATGAGCATAATGTTACTATAATGGAGATTGTTGTTTCCTGTACAGATGTCAAATTTGAAGATATCAAGGACTATACTACTACTAAGTAGATGTGGGATAAACTGGCTCAAGTTTATAGTGGTGATGTGAATGTCAAAAGAGCCAGAGCTGAAAGCTTAAGGGGAAGATTCGATGACATGAAAATGAAGGAAGGAGAAAATATTGTGCAGTACAAAAATAGATTAAAAGAAGTAGTTCATGCTATCAGAGGATCTGATGGTGTTATTGACAAAGGGACAGTGGTAAGAAAAGTTCTCAAAACCTTATTGTCGGTTTATGCAATCAGAATATCTGCAATTCATGAAACTAGGTCTGCATCTGGTAAAAACCTTATTCTTGATAATCTAATTGGTAAGCTTACAACTTTTGAACTTAACAACTTTGATAATAGTATTGTACCATATGTTGAATCTTCTTTTATGTCTTCTCTAAAGATTGGTAAGTCTAGTAGTAGAAATAAGAATGATGATAGTGATAGCAATACTGATGATGAACTTGATGAACTTAAAGCTCTTATGGCCAGAAGGTTACCTAAAGGTAAAGGAAGATATAGAGGTAAATTACCTTTAGCATGCTTTAACTATAAAGAGGCTGGTCATAGTGCTCCTAGATGTCCACACATGAAAGATGATGACAGAAAAAAACACCGATCTGGTGAAGAAAACTATGGGAGAAGAGGCAACAGAAGTTACTGACACTACAACAGAGACAACCGAGACAATAATGATAAAGGCAAGAATGTGTGCTACATTGTAGAGGAAGATGTCACTAATACTAACACTAATGAAGATGTGGAGCTAGTATTTGTTGCAATGAAGGATGATTCATAAGAAGATGAAAGGTATGTAGAGACAACACTTATCTCTAAGGTCAATAAAAATGATACATGGATCATAGATAGTGGTTTTACACATCACATGACTGGTGATGAAGAAAAATTTGATCATCTTGAAGAAAATAATGGAGGATTTGTGAGAATGGGTAATGATGCACCTTGTATGGTTAGAGGAAAAGGATCCCTAATGATAAATGATAAAATTAAATGTGACCATGCTTATTGGGTAAAAGGACTAAACTATAATTTTCTAAGTGTGGCACAGCTGAACAATTCAGGCCACTGAGTTTCTTTTGAGAGAAAGAAAGTGAAGATATTTGATGATGGAGGAAGACTTTTTGGAATTGTAAAACAATCAAGAGGTAATTTGTTTTATCTTGATAATGATCAGTCTTCTTGTTTAATGATGAAAGATGAAGATGCATGGTTGTGGCATAAAAGGTTATGTCATGTGAATTTTGATAACATGATTAAGATCAGTAAAAAGAAAAAGGTTAGAGGTCTACCTAACCTATCAAAGCCTAATCATGTTATGTGTCATGAATGTTAGAAAGATAAAATGACAAAATATAGTTTCAAAAGCAAAGATTATTCAACAAAGAAATTACTTGAGTTAGTGCATACCAACCTATGTGGTCCTATGAGAACTCAAAGTTACTATGGAGATGTATATTTATTCTTTTTGTTGATGATTACACTAGATTAATGACTATCATGTTCTTGAAAGAAAAATCAGAGGCATTTAAGATGTTCAAATGACATAAAGAAAAAGTTGAGAAAGAGACTAGTAAAGAATTGAAATGTTTGAGATCTGACAGAGGTGGTGAATTTATTTTTGATGAATTTACTAACTTTGGTAATGAGCATGGTATTAAAAGATAGGTCTCTACACCAAGGACACTTCAAAAAAATGGAATAGCTAAAAGGAGAAATAGGTCAATTGTTAACTATGCAAGGACACTGATGTTACAAAAGAATGTTGCTCAGACATGCTGGAGAGAAGCAGTTAGCACAACTGTTTATGTTCTAAATCGAGTACAACTGAAGAAGGACACTAATAAGACACCCTATGAGTTATGGTTTGGTGACAAACCCACTATAAGTTATTTCATAATTTTTGCAGGAAGTAAATACTTTATTCTGAAAGATGAAAGAAATGGGAAGTTTGACTCAAAAGGCGATGAAGGGATATTTCTGGGATATTCCACTAAAAGTAAAGCATACAAGTGTCTTAACAAAGTAACCAATAAAATGATTGAAAGTAATAATGTTCAAGTTGATGAGTTTGATGATAAGAATGCAGACAAAAGCACAAAGGAACTAGAAGACTATGATAGATTCACTTACATTGAACAACTAGAGTACCTATTGACGTAGTAGATAGTGACAACCGGTCAGTAGGAAAATAATACTGACAGACAGGAAAGAGATACTGACGAGCAGGAAGCACCTACCGAGAAAGAAAATGAGCTTCCACAGGATGAACAAGAAAGAAGAGATAAGATATTGGCAAGATTTTTCAGAAGACATCATCCTAAGACAAATCATTGGAGATAGACAAGCTAGCATGTAAAGAAGAAGTAAAGAGAGACAAGGTACATGTCTAGTTTGTGAATATGAACCAAGGAATGTAAAAGTTGTATTAGAAAATGATGAATGGGTTAATGAAATGAAAGAGGAAATAGAATAGATAGAGAAGAACAAAACTTGGAGTTTAGTACCCAGACCTAAGGACAAGAGTGTTATCAGTACGAAGTGGATATTCAGAAACAAGCTTAATGAGAATGGAGAGGTAACAAGGAACAAAGCTAGATTAGTATGGAAGGGATATGCATAGAAGGAAGTAATAGATTATGGTGAAAATTTTGCACCTGTTGTTAGATTAGAAGGAGTCAGAATGTTACTTGCATATGTTGCACACAAGAAGTTCAAAGTTTACCAAATGGATGTTAAATCTTCTTTTCTGAATGGAATACTTGAAGAAGAAGTCTACATAGAACAACCTAAAGGGTTCATTGATCCTGACAACAAAGATATGGTATGTAGATTACATAAATATTTATATGGTTTAAAGCAAGCATTGAGAGCCTGGTATGAGAGGCTGCATAACCATTTGTTGAGTATTGGATTTGTTAGAACTAGTGAGAATAACAATCTGTACATGAAAGGAAATTCTGATGATACTATCTTGATTGCTGAGATATTTGTGGATGAAATAATATTTGGAGGACAAGATCATATTTGTAAGTCATTTTCTAATGAAATGAGAAGTGAATTTGAAATTTCTATGTTTGGAGAGATTAAGTTCTTTCTAGGCTTACAAGTGATTCAACATAATGATGGTATATTCATCACACGATCTAAATATATAAAGGAAATATTGAAGACATTTGGCATGGAAGATGCTAAACCTATGGGAACACCAATGGCTATTGGATGTAAATTGACTAAAGAAGATGGAACTACTGAAGTAAACCAGACACTGTACTGATCCATGATTGGTAAGTTAATGTATGTAGTTCACAGTAGACCTGATATAGAACATGTTGTTGGAATAGTTGCTAGATTTTTTGCAAACCCTAGAGAGTCACACATGGTTGCTTCAAAGAGAATCTTAAGATACCTAAAGAAAATTGAAGATTATGGACTATGGTATCCTAAGAAAGGAAAGTTTGAACTTAAGGTATACACCGATGCTAATTGGGTTGGAAATGTTGATGATAGAGAGAGTACCACCGGAGGAGCATTTTTCTTTGGTAAAAGACTTGTTACATGGAAAAGTAAGAAACAGTCTTGCATTTCCTAATCTACAACTAAAGTAGAGTATGTTGTTTCTGCTACAAACTATTCAAATATTTCTTATATCAAGCAAATGTTGGAAGTTATGAATGAGGTAATCACTGAGATGATGATTATATATTTTGACAAAACTAGTGCTATTAATATTTCAAAGAATCCAGTGATGCACTCTAAATCAAAGCACATATCTATTAAGTATCACTACTTAAGGGAATAAGTACAGGAGAAGCAAGTGAAGCTAGAATTTTTTACATCAAAAGAACAACTTGTTGATATTTTCAAAAAGCCTCTACCGAAGGATACATATGAATACTTGAGGACTAGACTTGGGGTCTGTTCCCTATCTATCGGTCACTAAGGTGATTTGGAGGTTGCATCAACCTAATCTTATCAGAAGATCATAAATATTGATGCAATAGAGTTCACTCTTTGGACTTTTTTCTAAGGTTGTGAAAGGTTGAAGAACTGGAACAGATTTTCACATCAGTATACTGAGATACAGAGAATGCACCAGACAACAGAGAGTTACATGGCTACTACAGAGCTGTATGTTTTTATTGTTCTTTGGAATTTTTTTCAAAGGGAGAGAGATCTCAATATGAAGCCAGAGACAAAGGGAGAGAGATACAAAAAAGGGAGAGCATTGAAGATCAGTTACTAAGAACAGAAGAAAATTTGTGAGCTGAAAAGATCATATATGCAGGAGATAGTCTGCACTTGCAAATGCTTTTATGTAATGTAGTGATTAAACATATTAAGCTAGGGAGAGCTTGTACTGAGTTACATCATTTGCTGATAGAGTTATAGAATACATGTTTGGTATGTGTATGGCATATTTCATATTGCTTGTGTTTCCATCAATGCCAAAGGGAGAGATTGATGAACTACAACTGATTTGAATAAATTGTATGACTTGAAGATATGTGATATGAGATCACTAAGTTGCTGATTAGATATGTACGATGATTAAATCAGTAATATATTGTCATTGATGTCAACTAGTTTTGACAATACTTATCTTGTAAGTTACTATGCCCAAACATCTATAGAAAGAAGAAGAAAAGAGATGAAGAACATATATATCTACATGAGGAAGATGGATATGATAGATAAGGATAAGGAATACATTGGGTAACTTGTGAATGAGTATATGAACTTATGTTTTTGACTTGATTATGTTGAATTCATCTATGATGAAGGATAGAGAAAAATGCACAAATAAGTGTGGTCAGTTAAAGAAGCATTTCAATATACATCGACATAGTGTAGTGTATACCAAGTATAGTATAAACTAAGCTTGTGTTCACCGATGCATTTCTTTATTAACTGAGCAGGAAAAAAGAACTAAATGCTTAGTTTGGCCAATGGAAGTTGATGAGCTCTAAACTACCTCATAATTAGAGTTGAAGATAATGTTTGTTAAAAAGATCTATGGCTAGCATAATTTGAAGAAGATCTAAGGGATTGAAATAAAACATGTTACTGACACATCATCCAAGGAAGGTTAAAGTGACAAAATAAAAAAAGGAGATTAAACGGCAAAATCTGATGGATGGAATTAAAATAGTTTACTTGTCTATTTAAGAGACTAGGACTTCATGATGATGAGATGCCAGAAGAAGGAGACTACAGAGATATCACATGAACAAGCTTCATGCATGCCTCATCAAATTGGTTAAGGAGAACTGAGCTGGAGAGATTACCAAGCGTTAGAAAGCTATAACCAAGAGATAGAAAGTTACTGAATATTGATTGAAACATAATTGATATATTGATCAAAGGATTTGAATGAGCATAATATAGATCTGATAATCTACAATTGAAGTTGTGTTGTAATAAGATCACCTACTGTTACATTTTAACCATTGTAAATAGATAAATCTCTTAACAGAGTGGACTAGAAAGTCTTTTAATGTCATTCATAGAGTGCACAATTGTTATCCTTTCAACCCCATAGTGAATGCTAGTTGGACAATAATAGTTGGTCTAAAATCCTCTAACAAGGTCACACCTCACAGTGTGTTTGTAATCTTTAATAGGGTTGGGTCTTCACCGACCTCACTTCAGAAGAGTGAACAATTTTTGGGTTGCTGGTCCCAGATGGTTTTTCCCTTTACAGGGTTTCCACATTAAATGTCTTGTGTTATGTGTTGACTATGATGATTGTTTGTTTTTATACTTTACATCTTGCATATTGGATTTGATCGGTAATCACTATACGTTATTAACTGGTAATCGATAAAAGAATAGATAGAATACTATTTTATGTTACCGAGCTACAGATGTTTTAGTAAATTGTTTTTGGATATACATTTTTTGATTGGGACTGTGGATAACTAATTCCATCCCCTCTCAGTTATTCTAACAAATATATGTAATTGTAGTGTAAGATTTTGTGAAAGAGAATTGTGGAACTGTGCAATACTTTTTGTAAGAGGATATGTGAAGTACATAGATCTGGTATTGAGATCTGATGAAGTAGTTGGTGTGGTTTGGCATAGTCAGAGGAGAAATTATAAGTTTTTGAGATCAGTAATCTTTTGGTATTATTCTATTGAGTAATACAGGGATCAGGTGGATAGATTCTTCAGTGATCTTTCCCTTGAAGCTATTTGGACAATGGGTCATTCTACCTTCCATAACTCCTAACAGGGTTAGAATATTTTAATAGGGATTCAACATCTCCTAACAGAGATTCATATGTACTAAATGTATTTCATAAGACTCCTAACAGAGTCCATCCTCTCATAGAAACTTTCATATTAGTGCATCTTTTATAGACATCATTCCCACTGGGGTTTAGTCTTTGATCAAGAGGTTCCCTAGTCAACATATCCTATGGTATTGTGTTGTTGTGTATGTATATCTTTCTATGGTTGTTGATTACATTTCTTACATGGGTGAAATCTATTAAGAATGATAAAAGTTGTATTTATCTGATAATTGATTCACCTCCCCCTCTCTGTTATCTTGGTGGACTTTAATTTCTAAAAATTGGTATCGGAAGAACAAGTCCTTGAAGGAAAATTTTAACAACTTAAGGAGATCCATGTTGAATCATTTCAGAATGAAAGCCCTAAGTTTAATGGAGTAAATCTTGACAGCTAGAAAGAAAAGATGAAGACACATTTTCTTTGTTTAGGACTAGGATATTGGTTAATCACAAAGAACAAGAAGAATATCATTGATGAAGACAAAATTGAAGAATGTACTGATGAGGGGAGAGATCTATTCATGTGTAACATACTTTCTAGAGAAGCACTCTTGTCAGCCCTTCTGGAAAGTACAGTTAGGTAAAATATCTAAAGACATCTCATGAAATTTGGTTAGCCTTACAATCTACTTTTGAAGGTGATATACATGAAAAGAGAGTTATATTACATAATTGGATATGTGCATTTGAAGATATAATAATGATGGAAGATGAATCTGTTAGAAGCTATATTGGTAGAATATCATAAATTGTTGCAGGTATAAAATCTTGTGAAGGAATCAAGATAGAGAATGAATTGATATGGAAAATTAGGAGGACATTGACTCTTGTATTCAAATAGACAGCATAGATGATTTAGAAAGTTATACCTTGTACTAAAAACTTCACCAGAGAAACTATTCTTGGAAGACTAGAAGCAGTAGAGATGAACTTGAGACAATCAGGAGATTTACCTAGAATGGAGACAACATTCAGCGCACTTATTATTCACCCTACTTTGTCAAGAAGTACTAGTTTGAGTAGAGATTATGCTTGTAGCACCAGATCCAAGAATGAAGAAGACAGAAAGATTGAAGAAGGAATTGCCTTGTTTTTTAAAAGATAACCAAACAGTAAGAAAAAATTTAAATGTTGGACTTGTCAAGAATATGGTCATTTTGCATCTAAATGTCCTAAGAGAGTAAAGAAAAATAGGAAGAATTTTAAATCTTTCTGATCTAAAGAATTTTATTATGCCAATGATGAAGAGTTTGAAGCTAGTATTTAAAAATCTCTAAGTGAAAGTGATAATGAGAATGATGATATAGGATTTGTAGCAATAAAAGAAGAAAATCCTGAAATAGAGGTTAAGGAAGAAAAAGCTTTAGTTTCTCAAGTAGAAAAGAAATCTGATTGGATTATAGAAAGTGGTTGTTCACATCATATGACTAGAGACATGAAGAAATTCATAAATTTTAACAATTATGATGCATGAATTGTTAGAGTTGGAAACAATGCACCTTTTTTGATCAAAGGAATAGGATCTATTAGTCTTGATGGAAAGACTAAGACTGATGATGTTTACTTTGTTGATGGATTTAAACATAACATTTTGAGTGTTGGACAACAAGTTGATAAGGGATATCAATTTTGGTTTACTGAGAAAACTTGTGTAACCAAAGACAAGGATGGTTATTTGATTGGTACTAGATCAAGAACCAAAGGTAATGTATCTCAGTTGAATCCTACTAAGATGACATGTTTGAATACTAAAATTGATGATAGTTGGTTATGGCACATAAGATTTTGTCATATAAACTTTGATAACATTGTGAAAGTGAGTACTACACTTGCAGTAAGAGATTTTCCTAAAATTATGAAACCTACTAACATGATTTGCAAGGAATGTGTGATGGCTAAATAGAAGAGAAGCTCATTTCCAAGAAAGAAATTTGCAATAGTAGAGAAGTTGGAAATTGTTCATATAGACTTGAGCGGTCCCACAATGAATAGAGGATTCTATGGTGAAAGGTATCTTATGATTCTTGTTGATTTTACAACAATGATGTGGATTGAATTTCTTAAAGAAAAGTCTGAGGCATTTGATAAGTTTAAAGTAATTTAGAACAAAGTTGAGAATGAATCTAGAATGAAGATTAAATGTTTTAGATCAGATAGAGGAGGAGAATTTACTTGAAAATAATATAACACCTTTTGTGAAGTGAATGGCATTAAGAGAGAGTTTTCAGCCCCTAGAACACCTGAAAAAAATGGTATACAAAAAGAAGAAATAGGTCAGTAATTGAAGTAGAAAGATCCATGCTATTTGAAAATGACTTGGTGAAGGTATTCTAGAGAGAAGCGGTGAATACAACTGTATACACAATGAACAAAGTTTAGATTAGAGAAGACACATATAAGACACCTTATGAATTATGGTTTGGACATGCACCATCAGTTAAGTATTTTAGAATATCAGGAAGTAAATGTTATATTAAGAGTGATGATGACATTGGAAAGTTTGACCCTAGAAGAGATCAAGGTATATTTCTTGGTTATTCATTGAAAATAAAAGCTTATAGATGTTTCAATAAAAGAACTAAAACTATAGTTGAGAGCACAAATGTTAAAGTTGATGAAAAGTTCAAAATTCAGGAAAGAATGCTTGATTATGAATCAGATGAAGAAGCTCATCCTAAAGTTGATCAACAAAATGGTGAATTATTCTATGAAATTGATAGTGATTTGCATACTGAAAGTTGCATTTTGGAAGAACCTACACCTAAAGAAAGATATGAGACAGTGACACCTAACAAGAATCTATCAAGAAATCATCCTATTGAGTAGATTATTGGAAGCATAGACAGAGGAATTCTGACACGGAATAAGGTACAAGAACAACTATGTTTAATTTCTCAAATTGAAGCTAAATCTACTAGTGAAGCTTGTGAAGATGAAAATTGGATTAAAGCTATGAAGGAAGAACTAGATCAAATTGAAAAGAAAAAGACTTGGGAATTGGTCCCTAGACCTAAAGATAAGAATGTCATAGGAGCTAAATGGGTATTCAGAACAAGATGAATGAACAAGGATAAGTCGTAAGGAATAAAGAAAGATTGGTATGTAAAGGATACTCGCAGAAAGAAGGAATTGACTATGAAGAAACTTTTTCACCTGTAGCAAAAATTGAAGTAGTAAGAATGTTTTTGGCTTATACAACCTATAAGAAATTCAGAGTGTATCAGATGGATGTGAAGTCAGCATTTCTAAATGGAGAGTTAGAAGAAGAAGTCTACACTGAGCAGCCTGAAGGTTTTCCTTTAACTCATGAAGGAGACATGGTATTTAAATTGAAGAAAACTTTATATGGACTTAAACAAGCACCTAGAACTTGGTATGCAAGATTGGATAAGTATTTGATAAAATTGGGATTTACTAAAGGCACAACAAACAGTAACTTTTATATAAAATAAAATTAAATGGATTCTTGGTTGTAGTTATTTTTGTTGATGATATTATCTTTGGAGGAGAAGATGAAGCCAGTGATAAATTTGCAGATGAAATGAAGACTCAATTTGAAATGAGTATGATTGGTGAGATGAAATATTTTTTAGGATTGTAGATAACACAGAATAATGATGGTATCTTCTTATGTTAAACAAAGTACTTGAATGATTTATTGAAGAGATTTGGAATGGAGAACTGTAAGTCAATTGGCACACCTATGGTATCTAAACACAAGTTATCTAGCACAGATGAGACTCCTATAGTAGAATAGAAGAAGTATAGATCTATGATTGGAGGATTGCAGTATTTAACTCATACAAGACCAGACATAGCACATGCAGTTGGAATCATTCCAAGATTTCAAGCTAATCCTAGAGAATCACATTATGCAGTAGTGAAAAGGATACTGGTGTACTTGAAAGGCACAATTAAACATGGATTGTGGTATGAAAAATCTAATGACTTTACCCTATGTGCATATGCAAATGTAGATTATGGAGGTAGTGTTGATGGCAAAAAGAGCACCAGTGGCGGAGCATTTTTCCTTGGAGGAAGATCAGTTTCTTGGCTAAGCAAGAAACAAAATTGTATTTCACAGAGCACAACAGAAGCAGAATATGTGTCATCAACAAACAATTGTAATCAGATAATTTGAATGAAATAAATGTTGAAGGATATTGGAATAAAATTTGATGAGCCTATTGTTATACATTGTGATAACACTAGTGCAATGAGTATGTCTAAGAATCCTGTACTACATTCTAAGACAAAGCATATAGAAATAAAGTATCATGTAGTAAGAGAGAAAGTTGCAGAGAAAGAAGTCGGGCTTGAGTACATAAGTACAAAAGAGAAAATTGCAGATATATTTACAAAGCCTTTTCCTAAGGATACATTTGAGTATCTGAGAGGTATGCTTGGGGTTATGCCCCTACCTACTTTTCATAAGTGATGAAGATTGTTGCATCAGTCGAGTGGTATATGAGTCTTATCTTTCTTCTGGACTAGATGTTGGTACTTCCTCTATGGGGGAGTATGTGTTTTTGAGCTGAGTCATAAGGACTCTAGTGAATGTATTTTTTGAAAAAGTGTCTTTTGACATTGAAGTTGTTGTTGACATAGTGATGCAACATTTGTCATTGATGTCAATGGGGGAGAACGATACATGAAAAAACCATATATTGAATAGAAATTGAGGGAGAAGGATTTGAGCATTGAATAGGAAAATGAAGCAACATTTAATTGATGAAGAGGATTTGAAAATCATTTCAGAGTAGTAGTGTTGGTATTCATGGAACTCAGATGTTTTTTTCATCTATGTTGCCATCAATGCCAATGGGAGAGATTTTCATAAATGAATGTTGAATATATCCTATGAGGGAGTATTCACAACCATTCTATAGTAGTTGTTGTTGCATTCAGGACTGTGATTATCATTGATGTCAACATAGTGATCTACTGAAGATTAGCAGAGAAGCATACAATATTTGAATTAGCGAACGTGGGATATTGGAGATCAAGCTATGCAGAGCTGAGGATTTAATCTATGATTTTTTATAAGATTGTGGGTAAGAGCGCATATGAAAATTAATTTATTCATGACAGTTATATGTAATTTAGTTGAAGCAGTATTCAGGCAGTGTTCTTGAGACGTGGTTTGTGGAAATCAGATGATATCTCCTAATCAGGAAATAATTTGAGCATGCAAGGTTTTACAGATGATGAATACATGATGATTGTGATGTGGACATGACAGCAAGGTTATAGGTCACACGAGCGAAGAGTTATCTTAATTGGAAGCTGACAGTTTTATGTAATTATGGAATTTTTGTGTAATGTGTGAAAGATTTTATTTTGTAATTATTATGCCGACTCATTTGTAATTATTTAGGTGTGGTATAAAGGAAGGAGTAATTTATTTATTGTAAAATGTAAATATATGTAATTATAGTGTAAGATTTTGTGAAAGAGAATTGCAGAATTGTGCAATACTTGTTGTAGGAGGATATGTGAAGTACAAAGATCTGGTATTGAGATCTGATGAAGCAGTTGGTGTGGTTTGGCACAGTCAGAGGAGAAGTTATAAGTTGTTGAGATAAATAATATTTTGGTATTATTTTACTGAGTAATACAGAGATCAGTTGGACAGTGTGTTCAGTGATCTTGCCCTTGAAGCTGTTTGGATAGTGGGTCCTTCTGCCTTCCATAACTCCTAACAGGGTTAGAATATTTTAACAGGGATTCAAAGTCTCCTACTAGAGATTCATATGTACTAAATATATTTCATAAGACTCCTAATAGAGTCCATCCTCTCACAAGGAACTTTCATATTAGTGCATCTTTTGTGGGCATCATTCACACCGGGGTTTACTCTTTGATCAAGAGGTTTCCTAGTCAACATATCTTGTATTATTACGTTGTTGTGTATGTATATCTTTCTATAGTTGTTGATTACATTGCTTACATGGTTGAAATATATTAGGAATGATAAAAGTTGTATTTATCTAATAATTGATTCACCCCCACCCCCCTTCTCAGTTATACTGGTGGACTTTACTTTGTAACAACAAAAACTGTCAATTTTGGATAAGTTCAAATTTGAGTAGTCATAAAAAGAAAAACATAAATCAAAAATTAATTTTTTTTTATACACTAGCTATATATGTCATCTATAACATATTTTGAAATAAGAGGAAAAAAGATTATTTTGTGCATATACTTTTTTGACGATAACTAAACCCCATAATTTTAGCATTTTTCAACAATTAAAAAATAGAGTTGAAAAATTAAAAAACTAAATCAATTATTATTCAAAAAATATTTTAAAAACTATAGAGATAAATTTCATCCAGTTTTACACATTTCATCAATTACATCATCTTCAAATTCTAAACACAAATGTGACTTTTGTGTCGTTAAAGTTGGATAGTTTGCATGTTGTTGACCTTTTTCTTTATAAAAGTATGACATGGGTCTGTACTTTTACCCAAATAGATTACCATAAAATTTTCTAGAAGCATTTAGGGCCCGTTTGTTTCATGAAATTGAGATGGAATGGAAATTTTGTATACCTGAATTCGCATATTTGATGTTTGTTTCAAAACCAACATGTTAGTCTTCCATCTAGATACCAAAAATTAGATAATGAATTTCAATTCCACTTAAATGTGAATTGCAGTAAACAACATTTTATAATATTTCTAAGTCTACAATCTTGATCTATGGTGAATGACAATTTGCAGCTAGACATTATGTCAAAGAAGATGAAGTCGAGCATTCCGTATATCACATATAATATCATGATGTGAATAGTTGCGAGTAATATATTCTCATTGAATATCACTTCTAAAGATTTCCAAGAAGCGTCAAACTTTAAGGAGTTTTTGGAAGAAAGTGTTTTGTTACTTGGAACATTTCATATCATTGATTACCTCCCATCTCCCAAGTGGGCTAATCCACAAGGAATAATGTTTGGTTTGAAGAATATAAGGAAGAGAATAGATGTGTATATGAAGAAATAGTTTGTGAGACACCAAGAGAAGAGAGATTTGTGAGATAGAGATTTGATACATGTTCTCATCTATAGAATAGATAACCATGAAATTCAGTGCATCGATAATGATGACGTGGTGAAATTCAATGCCTTGGTATGTTTTCTAATAACTTTTTGTTACATAATTTGGAATCTTTGAAACTTGATTGATGTTCT
The DNA here is from genome assembly GCA_027943335.1 of Chamaecyparis obtusa. Lineage (NCBI taxonomy): Eukaryota > Viridiplantae > Streptophyta > Pinopsida > Cupressales > Cupressaceae > Chamaecyparis > Chamaecyparis obtusa. The sequence continues at coordinate 87,004 of BSBK01014603.1, read as the reverse complement.
CATATTTTTATGCCATGGAGAGAGAATAAATTCTATCTAACAATTACTATCCTTAAAAACATCCACGTTGACAAAATTTTGATCAATTAAAGTTCATTTGTAGATTCATAAAGTATTTTTAATCTTAATAATCATCAAACCTTATTAATTCAAAAGCACTGACATAAAAAAAATGAAAAAAAATACATCATCTCACTCAGTATCTAGGAAAATCAAATAGTTCCAACCATATTCCAAAAACCATTTTTGGGATTTAAAACTTCATGAATTGGAAAATTCCAGTATTACAAAATTATTGCATTCTATAATTCCAGCAACATAATAGACCCTTAGGATTTCCTTTTGATCAGTAATGTTTCTATCATTATTCCAAATCTGATCTGTATGTGATTTGAATTAAGATAGCATTTCAAGTAATAATATCTGGCATAAAATAAACCTATGATATTATGTTCAATTTGGGATAAACTGCAAATTTGTGAAAGAGTTGTATGCATTCTAAAAAAATACACTTTATTCAAAATTGAAAGAATATATACAAGTTGAAGAACAAAAAAAGTCAACACAGGCATAAGAATTCGAAATGAATAGTTGATTAGGAGAAAAACAATGCGAAATATAAAAAATTTCAAAAAAACTAGGAATTTATTTACCCCAACTTGGTGGGGTCATAACTTTTGACTCGGTACTCAAAATTCAAAATCATTTACACCTTTGGAAAAGTATCCAAGAAATAGAAATTTGATCCCTAAAATAGCATGCCTATGGAAACAAATTTTAGGGACCGATGGAGGTCTCAACCCCCAATTCTTCTCTGAAGACCTCTAAAAATCAAAATTACTAGAACCTAGAAAAAAACTAAAAAATTATGGAAATTTGGATTTTCATTTTTTCTTAGTTCTATAACCATGAACACTTAGGATCAATACATTCCTTGGCTTCTTTGGACTTAAGCATGTGGAAAAATTATTTGGATCTCTTATATATCCATTCTCAATCTAATTGATCCTGGCTCTTGTTTTCATCACCATGATTTTAATATTCTAAATTTTTCTTAGTGCATTTCTAGGTTGAGAGAGAGTAACATTAGCTTATAGAATGGAAATATCTATTTATAGATACTCCTCAGCTAAGGCTAGGACAAATATGTAATTATGTTTCACATTTTTCACATGTCTTTTTCTTTCTTCCTCCCTACTATTTTAAATAGACCCTTCTAAGCTATGAATTTTGATTCCATCTCTCCCAAATTCTAGGAAAAGTTTGAGTAAATTTATTAATATATATGATAATGTGAACACTATATGCAACACATCTTCACCAAGTAAGAGCCTAGTGTTTAGGGAAAAGGCATTACCTTTTTTTTATCTAATCTTTCTGAGAAGCACCAACTATAAAAGTGGTAATAATAGGACGGCGGTCTAAAAAAGTGTAGGGAGTAACTCATACTCCTCCCAAATCATCTTTCTTAAATTAAATCACATCTTTATTAGTACAAAATCATAAAAGTATAGAATATATCCTTTATCTACCTTGTTGGTAATTGCACTAAGTTAACCACAATCCCTCAAATTCACTCTTCTTTTTCGAGCCTTGGGCTCAAATATTCTATGTTTCTTGATCATTATGTTAGAATAAATGAGGGGGGGGAATCAGTTATCCATAGTCCCAAATACAAAATGCAAAACTTCAAAACAAATACAGCTCATTCTGCAGCTCGGTAAACAATAATACTTAACTGGCTGTGCTTTTACCGATTACCAGTCAATAACTTGTAGTAACTACTGATCAAATCTAATATACAACATGTAAATTATGATATCCAGTAGTCATCACAATCAACACATAACACAAGAGATTTAACATGGAAACCTTGTGAAGGGAAAAACCACCTAGGACCGACAAGCCAAGAATTGTTCACTCTTCTGAAGTGAGGTCAGTGAAGACCCAACCCTGTTAAAGGTTACAAAACACACTGTAAGGTGTGACCTTGTTAGAGGATTTAACACTAACCATTATCATCCAACCAACATTCACTATGGGGTTGACAGGATAAAAAATGTACATTCTATGAATGACATTACAAGACTTTCTAGTCTACTCTATTAAGAGATTTATCTGATTACAATGGTTAAACTGTAACATCAGTTGATCTAATTACAATACAACTTGATTTGCAGATGTATAGATCTATATTATGCTCATTCAAATCTCTGATCAATATATCAATTCTGTTCAATAATATTCAATAAGTTAGTGTCTCTTGGTTATAGCTTTCTGATGCTCGGTAATCTCTACAGTTTGGTTCTCCTTAACCAGTTTGATCAAGCATGCATGAAGCTTGTTCATGCGATATCTCTATAGTATTCTTTCCTCTAGCATGAGTTTCATAATGAAACCCTAGTCTCTCAAATAGATAAGTAAACTATTTTCCTTTCATCCATCATATTTTTCCTCTTAATCTCCTTCACTAATTTTGCCACTTAAACCTTCCTTAGTTGATGTGTCAGTAACATGTTTCAATTCTGTCCTTTAGATCTTCCTTGAATTTTGCTAGTCGTCGATCTTATAAATTTTTTTATCTTTCCACCTCCTGATCATACGCTTTACAGCTCATCAACTTTTGTCAACTAAACTAATCATTTAGTTTTTTTGTTCATTCTTAGTTAACAAAGAAATGTGTCAGTGAACACATGCTCGGTTTATACTATGCTCGGTATACACTACATAGCTCGGTGTATACTGCAATTCTTCATTAACTGACAACACTGCTTTGTAACATTTTTCTCCCAACTTCATAAAAGATTAATGCAACATAATCAAGTCAACAATATGAAGTCATAGACTCATCAATAAGTTACCAAGAGTATTCCTTATCCTCATCTGTCATATCCATCTTCCTCCATCTAGATATCTTGATTCTTCATCTTTCTCTTCTCTTCTATAGATATGTTAGATGTTTGCAACTCCATGATAAGTACTGTCAAAACTAGTTGACATCAATGACAACATCAAATTGATTCAATTATCTTACATAATAGTTCAGTGCTCGGTGATCTCTAATCACTTGAAGTTCTTCAATCAGGTTCTCAATCAGTTGTAGTTCATCAATCTCTCACTTTAGAATTGATGGAAACTCAAGCAATATGAAGTATACCATACACATACCAAACATGTATTCTACAACTCTATAAAAAAATGTTGTAGCACGGTAAGCTCTCCCTTAGCTTAATATGTTTAATAACTATGTTACATAACAACATTGCAATGTGCCGACTATCTTTGACAGATATGATCTTTAGCAGCTCTCAGGTTCCTTTTGTTTTTCTCCCTTTATCTTTTCAGATTGTCTCTCCCTTAGATAGATGTTCTAGTATTCTCCTCGGTTATCATATTGTTTATCTCTCCCTTTGATGATAATGCCAAAGAAAAAACATAAACCATACAACTCTTGTAGTAGCCAATTAACTCACTATTGTCCTGTGCATTTACTGTATCTCTATATATTGATTATGCCAGTGGTTTCTCAAAAATTTCACAACCTTAGATAGAAATTGAAAGTGTGAACTATGCTACATCAACATGAATGATCTTCTGATAAGATTAGGCTGATGCAACCTCTAGATCACATTAGTGATCGATAGATAGGGGATGAACCCCAAGTCTATTCCTCAAGTATTCAAATGTATCCTTCAGTAGAGGCTTGGTAAATATGTCAGCAAGTTTCTCTTTAGATGTAAAAAATTCAAGTTTCACTTGCTTCTCCTGCACTTGTTCTCTTAAGTAGTGATACTTGATAGATATGTGCTTTTTTTTAGAATGCATCATTGGATTCTTTGAAATGTTTATAGCACCAGTGTTATCACAATATATAACCACCAGCTCAGTGATTACCTCATTCATTCCTTCTAACACTTGCTTAATGTATGCAATATTTGAACAGTTTGTAGTAGCAACAACATACTCTACTTCAGTTGTAGACTGGGAAATAAAAGACTGCTTTTTCTGTCATCCACATTTCCAGCCCAATCAGCATCGGTGTAAACTCTGAGTTCAAAATTTCCATCCTTAGGATACCATAATCCATAATCCTCTATTTTCTTCAAGTATCTTAAGATTCTCTTTGTAGCAATCATGTGTGACTCCCTAGGATTCACAAAAAATCTTGCAACAATCCCCACATGTGCTATATCTAGTCTACTATGTACTACATACATAAACTTACTAATCATTGATTGGTATAGTATCTGGTTCACCTCTATAGTTTCATCCTCTTTAGTTAATTTGCAGCCTATGACCATTGGTGTTCCAACTAGTTTAGCATCTTCCATGCCAAATGTTTTCAGTACTTCCTTTATATATTTGGATTGTGTGATGAATATCCCATCATTCTATTGAATAACTTGCAGTCCTAGAAAGAACTTAATCTCTCCAAACATAGACATTTTGAAATCTTTTCTCATCTCATCAGCAAATGATTTACATATGTCATCTTGTCCTCCAAAGATAATATCATCCACAAATATTTTAGCAATTAGAATAGTATCATCAGTAGCTCCTTTCATATACAAATTGTTGTTCTCACTAGTTCTAACAAATCCAATACTTAACAAATAAGTATGCAGCCTTTCATACCAGGCTCACAGTGCTTGCTTCAAACCATACAAAGCTTTATGTAATCTGAATACCATGTCTTTCTTGTCTGGATCAACAAACCCTTCTGGTTGTTCTATGTAGACTTCTTCAAGTATCCCGTTCAGAAATGCAGACTTAATGTCCATTTCCTAAACTTTAAATTTATTTTGTGCTGCATAAGCTAGTAACATTCAAACTCCTTCTAGTCTAGCAATAGGTGCAAAGGTCTCACCATAGTCAATTTCTTCCTCCTATGCATACCCCTTGCAAACTAATTTGGCTTTATTCCTTGTAACCTCTCCATTTTCATTCAGCTTGTTTCTAAAGATCCACTTAGTACCGATAACATTCTTATCCTTAGGTCTAGGTACTAAGGTCCATGTCTTATTTTTCTCTATCTGTTCAATCTCTTCATTCATTCCATTTATCCACACTTCATTCTCCAATGCAACTTTAACATTTTTTGGTTCATATTCACAAACTAAGCATGTACCTTGTCTTGACTTACTTCTCGTTTGTATGCCACCTTTCTTGTCGCCAATAATTGGTTCTCAGGTTGATGTCTTCTAAAAAATATTTCCATTATCTGATCTCTTCTTTCTTGTTCATCTTGTTCAGGTTCATTTGCTTGCTCGATAGGTCCTTCCTACTCATCGGTTTCTCTTTCCTATTCCTCGGTGTTGTTTTCCCGCTGATCGGTTGTCACTATCTGCAGCTTTTGTAGATACTCTGGATGCTCAATGCATGTGAATCTACTATAGTCTTCTAGTTCCTTTGTGCTTTCTTTTGCATTCTTGTCATCAAACTCATCAACTCTAACATTAGCACTTTCTATAATTTTATTAGTAACTTTATTTAGACACTTATATGCTTTGATTTTAGTGGAATATCCAAGTAATATCCCTTCATCACCTTTTGAGTCAAACTTTCCATTTCTTTCATCTTTCAAAATAAATCATTTACTTCCAAAAATTATGAAATAACTTACAGTGGGTTTGTGTCCAAACCATAACTCATAGGGTGTTTTCTTAGTGTCCTTCAAATATACTCAGTTCAAAACATAAACAGCTATGCTTACTCCCTCTCTCTAGTATGTCTAAGAAACATTTTTCTCTATCATCAGTGTTCTTGTATAGTCAACTATTGACCTATTCCTTCTTTCAGCAATTCCATTCCACTGAGGTGTTCTCAGTGTAGAGACCCGTCTTTTTATACCATGCTCATTACAATAGTTAGTAAATTCATCAGAAATAAATTCACCACCTCTATCAAATCTTAAGAATTTCAATTCTTTACCAATCTCTTTCTCTACTTTTGCTTTATACCACTTGAACATCTTAAATATCTCTGATTTTTATTTCAAGAACATGACAGTCATCAATCTATTATAATCATCAACAAAAAGAATGAAATACCTATCACCATAATAACTATGTGTTCTCATGGGACCACACAGGTCGGTGTGAACTTGTTAGAATTTGTAATCTTTCCTTGGTGTATTTATAAACCAAGGTTAGAATATTATTCTTTTCTTGTTGAAATATATTAGGATATAAGCCAAGGTATCCTAATATACTTCTTTTTTGTCTTCTTTCCACTACATTCTATTTCGTCCTCTAGTGGAATATGTGAGGACAAATATTTATTGTAATTTGTAAATTAGTTTTTTTCCTCCTTAAGAGGAACCTCACACTTGGCTCACACACTCTTATGAATGTGGCTTACATGCAAATGGGAGTTACATTTTGAACTCCTTCACTCATCTCTACTTATAGAGATATTTCTCCACACACTCAACACCAATTTTCTCACTTTTCTCTCACACAATTTCTCTCCTCTCTTAGTTCTATCATATTGTATTGAGCTAAGTGCTCATATTCTTTCTCTCTCTCTTTAGGCTTTTCATGCCTCATTCATAATTCACAAGGGGTTTTCTTTGCTTTCCCCTTTCAAATTCTTGTCTCCTCTTTTCTTTTTGGTGTATGCTCCTAGTTCTTGTGCTAATTCATGGTATTTTTCCTAACTCCTCACTCTTGGATTAAACAATTTCTTGCATTTCCATAGTTATTCTTTATCATTTTTAATATGGTATCAGAGTAGGTTGGTTTAATCTCATTTTGAGTGTATAGGTGACGGAACTACCATATCTTGGAGCACTCCATATCGGAGACTCTTGATAGAGATTTCACTAAATTCTTTTTAATCTTCTTAAGTTGGTAAAAAAAAAATAAAAAAATGGGTTTGGCTGGTTTACTACCAACCCCGATCTATCTATTGGATTCATTATCTTGGTTTGTGTAGGTTCTCCATTCTGCAGGTTCTCTTATCGGTTTCACGGAAAGATTTATATTGTTATTCATTATTTTGTGTGCAAGTTTCTCATTGTTTTATTCAAAATTCTATTGTTTTGTAGGGTTTCACATTCTTGCATATCTGATTCTAACATCTTTTCCAGCTCTAATACCCTTGTAGATTTTAATATTTTACTACATCTATTTGCTTGTCTTGCAGGACCTGTCATATATCTTCTTTAATTTGTTTATATCTCTGTCCATTTCTATAACAAGAATAATTTCTTTAATTTTTTTGTTCATGGAATATAACTGCAATAACAAAAATGTTAGTTCTTAAAGTATATTCAGAAATAAAGTTAAGCTCAAATATTTCTTAAAACAATATCTCAAAAATATATCTCAAAGTAATAACAAGAATGTTTTTCTTAAAGTAATCACGTTATGCAATAACGTTATTTCAATCATAGAAAACATATTTCAAACATATTAGTTCAAGCAACTTTGAAAGTTTGCATATTATTATCATCAGTTTGGAAATTTTGAGTTCAATGAAATTGCATCCAATCTGAATTTCACCTCTCGTTAGGAATTTTTTCATCTCATTCTGGTTCTTAACGTTAACATTCTGATTCAGAACGTCATCATTGCAGACATCATTAACATTAGCATTGCAGACGGTTATTTATTAACATTGCAGCCATTTATTTATTAACGTTATCATTGTTATCGTTATCATTGCAGATGTTTCTTTTTCTTTTTTTTTCATTGCATAACATTTTTTAACATTGCATAGTCTATGTTTGATTAACGTTTTTAACATTTTTATCATATATCATTGCATAACATTTTTGTTGCAAAATGTTATATTGCAAAACATTTTTGTATCATTTCAGAACATTATTAACGTTAATAGTATATCATTGCATAACGTTATTATCAGATTTAATAACTGATAATAACAATTATTATTAATATTTAGAACGTTAAGAACATTTTGCATAACGTCTTTATATCATTGCATATATGTTAACATTCTGGTTCATTGTAGACGTTAATCCTGTCAACCGTTAATCATTGCAATAATCATTTTTTAAAAAAACATTGCTATAATTAGATTGTATATTAATTAGATAATATATTAATGTTATCAAATTTAATAACTGATAAATAAGTAAACTTGGAAGGTAACATTTATGATATATAATATACTATTAACGTCTCTGCTATGATAATTTGAGAAAGGCATCTATAGTTTAATAAATCTGATAAAAGTTTGTATAAGTTCTCTTGGCGTCCTTCTCTTGGCATTTTTTTTCCTTTGTTTCAAATAGCATAGGAAATCAATAGTTCTCATAACTTTTCATTTTACTTAACTAAGCAACCTTTAAAAGAACTTTTAAGTATTTTTAAGATTATCATAAGGGACCTTTTTCAATTCTAAGCCTTTTCACTTTAAGTTTTTTTTTAGTTGATTTTTTAAAACTTTTAAGTTTTTTTTCTTTTTATTGTTTTTATTGAAAAAATTAATTTTAAGTTTTATTATTAAATTGTTAATAAATTCATTAATAAGTTTTTCTAATAAATTTATTATTAATACATTAATTGTTAATTTATTTAATTATTAATAAGTTTATTAAATTTAAATTTTGTGTTTATATAATTTAAAAATTTTGAGGAGGAATATCTCTCCTTATTCCTTTTTAATTAAGAAATTTAGTTGTTCATATAAGTTTGTTTAGAAAAATATACTAAAACTTCTTTGTTTACTCAAACGAGAGTTTTTTTATATAAAGATAAGGTGTTTTTCCTAAAGGCCCTTTCATATTTGTGCTAACGTGTTCTTCCAGGGTCTCTTTAAGTTTTGTTTTTTATAAATTTTTTAAGTTCAAGCTTCCCTGTCCTTTTCGCTATATTCCAGCCTCCATCATGTCTCTGTTTAAACTCACTTGTTCGAATTATCCTGTTTGGAGGACTCACATGACCGATTTTTTAAAAACTCAAAACCTGTTTGATGTTGTGTCTCCTAATGTGAAACCGACTTCCACTGCTCCTCAGGCTGACCAGGATTCCTGGCAAGAGAAAGATGACTAAGCATTTGGCCTAATTGGCCTCTCACTAAATCCAGATTTATATCATCTTCTCTCAGACTGTACTACAACTCATCAGGCTCAGCATGGCTTAGAAAACACATTTCAAACTTACACAACACCTGTTCCCAATAGTAAATTACACGATGGGGTGACCCCATAATAGTGGGTTACACTTTTTTAGACATGGTGATTTTTGCTGAAATAACTATTTTTTAATAAAATGTGATTATTTAAGCCTTGAGAGTTTCCATTTGAAGGAATTAAATACAAATAGATATCTCAAAGCCTCTTGGATAAAAAAAACATGTATATAATATCTATACTCCACATTCATACCTACAATGGAGTCTCCTTCATACCTATTAAAATGCTGACAAAAAATCACTTTGACTTCATGTTTTGAAAGATCAAATAAATCCATTTGAAAAACCTATCTATGTTGTAAGGTACTACTAAGGAAACTCTTTCTAATGATTATAATGTTAATATATATTACGTTTAATATTACTTTGTATTTTTAGTTTTACTAAACATAGATATTTCACCGTATGCCTACCTCTATGTTTGACGCTTATGGAAAAATAGTAAATGAGAAAAAAAAAATATAAAAAATATCAATGCCCTAGGTATTAAAGTTCTCTTTCTATTAAAAAAATAAAAATGACATTGGACAAATACACAAGTTATAAGCTATGTAGTTAAGGTATGTCAAAATTACAGTTTAGTCAACTTCAAATGTTAATAAAATATGAAATAATCATGATAATGTTATCAAACCAATTTCATTCCCCCCATATGGATGTTAAAAAATTAAATTTGAAAAAATCACATTGATATCTATTTTTTTTAAAAGTTATGCTCTATGAAAACAATGTAACTCTTTGAAAATGATGTTTTCAGCAACATACCAATTTTCGTGGGAGAAAGAAAAAACCAATCAAATAAATTCAAAAATAAAAATAAAAAATATATTTAGAATCTAGATAGAAAATCCTAAAAGACTCTAATTTACTTCATCTTTTGATTCCAAACGGTTTAACAAGAATATGCATTCGAATATGAAAGTTTTTTTCAAAATGTAGAGTCCAGTGTCCGTTCAGGCAAAAAAGTGTAACCCACTATTGTGGGTTCAGCCGATGTGCTTTATGTTCCTGATTTGAAAGATAACCATATTTTTGTTTCTGCTCCTAACATTAAGGATAATATTGATACTCTTCAAAAGGATAATGATGAACTAAATGATAGTAATGATACTCCTAATGACTTTCTTCCTTCTAGTAGTAGCAGTGATGTTGCTGATGATGATAATAATCTGTTTACTCTTCCTTACTCTCTTGTTGATGATATGTTTGACCAAGAAGATGAAATTATATCTACCTTTCTTAATGCTACTTTGCAAGATATGTTTATTACTCAAGATGACATTCATGATGATAGTACCAATCCTATGCTTGTTGTGGAGGTTAATGATAATGATGCTTATATTAACTCTCCTACTGATGCTTCATATTATGATGATTACACTATAGATTTATATTATTAGATTTCTAATTTTATGACTCATGAACATGTTACAAATTTGGTTTATGAACTTGAAGATTGCTTTTATAATTCTATGAACCATGATTCACAATATATTTTTTTCAAGAGTGTTACTGATTCAACACTAGGTGATCCCAATGATGGGCACTCTACTAGTGGTTTTTTCCTTTTTGCAGGCTGAAATATTGATTCTGTTCCTATATGCTCTAAAGTAGATCATGAATTTCATGACACTCAAATGGTTCTTATGGAGGACCAACCTCCTTCTCTAAACTCTAACCTTCTTGATGATATTATTGATGTTGATTGTCCTATTTCTATTCCTTATTTTGTATCTACTATTGATTCCACTTGGTTTACACAATCTCTTTTTGAAATGAATAATGTATTTAAAGGTTCTCAATCTATTTTTACTTTATTAGATTTTAATGACTCATATCAAAAGGGAGATTCCAATTATGGGAGATCCACTTGTGGTTATTCTCTTTTTTCAGGTGATATTCCTTGGAGAAGAAACTATGTACTTGAACATTTGGGCCTATCTCAATGAGCACCAAAACCTTTGCATTACAACACTCAAAGGACTCCTATTTCAAGATCAAAGCATTTATCATTACACCATCACCTAATATCAGCTCAAAGTGAAGAAAATTCACCTTTCCTCCTCTACTACAAGAAGGACAATCCAGTTGCAGATTTTTGTAATCACCCCAAGTAAAGATTAAAGGGAGGTGTTAGAATTTGTAATCTTTCCTTGGTGTATTTATAAACCAAGGTTAGACTATTATACTTTTCTTGTTGAAATATATTAGGATATAAGCCAAGGTATCCTAATATACTTCTTTTTTGTCTTCTTTCCACTACATTTTATTTCATCCTCTAGTGGAATATGTGAGGACAAATATTTATTGTAATTTGTAAATTAGTTTTTTTCCTCCTTAAGAGGAACCTCACACTTGGCTCACACACTCTTATGAATGTGGCTTACATGCACATGGGAGTTACATTTTGAACTCCTTCACTCATCTCTACTTATAGAGATATTTCTCCACACACTCTACACCAATTTTTTCACTTTTCTCTCACACAATTTCTCTTCTCTCTTAGTTCTATCATATTGTATTGAGCTAAGTGCTCATATTCTTTCTCTCTCTCTCTCTCTTTAGGCTTTTCATGCCTCATTCATAATTCACAAGGGGTTTTCTTTTCTTTCCCCTTTCAAATTCTTGTCTCCTCTTTGCTTTTTGGTGTATGCTCCTAGTTCTTTTGCTAATTCATGGTATTTTTCCTAACTCCTCACTCTTGGATTAAACAATTTCCTGCATTTCCATAGTTATTCTTTATCATTTTAATAGAACCAACTCAATTATTTTCTTTGTTGAATAATCTTTTCTTTTGAAACTAGATTTTTTCATTTTACCTTTCTGACACTCATGACACATAACATGATCAGGCTTAGATAAGGTAGGCAGACCTCTAACCTTTTTCTTTTTACTGATTTTAATCATGTTATCAAAGTTCACATGACATAACCTTTTATACCATAACCAAGCATCTTCATTTCTCATCATTAAACAAGAGGACTCTGCATTATCAAGATAAAACAAGTTACCTTTCAATTGTTCTGCTGTTCCAACAAGTCTTCCTCCATCATCAAATATTTTTACTTTCTTGCTCTTAAAAGCTACTCAGTGACCTGAATTGTTCATATGTGCCACACTTAGCAAATTATAGTTTAGTCCTTCTACCCAATAAGCATTATCACATTGGATTCTATCATTTATCAGTAAGGATCCCCTTCCTCTAACCATATAAGGTGTATCATTATCCATTTTTAGAGATCCTCCATTATATTGCTCAAGATGATTAAATTTTTCTACATCACCAATCATGTGATGTGTATAGCCACTATCTATGATCCATGTATCATTTTTATTAACCTTAGAAATCAGTGTTATTTCTACATACCTTTCTTCTTCCTCAGAATCATCCTTCATAGCAACAAATACCACTTCTACATCATCATCTAAATCAGAATCTGATTCATTTTCTTCTACAATGTAACATACATTTTTTCCTTTATCATTATTGTCTTGGTTGTCTTTGTTGTAGTGTCGGTAACTTCTATTGCCTCTTCTTCCATAGCTTCCTTCACCAGATCGGTCCTTGTTTCTGTCATCTTCCTTCTTGTTCAGACATCTAGTAGCAATATGACCAACTTCTTTGTAGTTAAAACATGCTAAAGGTAATTTGCCTCTATATCTACCTTTTCCTTTAGGTAATCTCCTAGCCATAAGAGCTTCAAGCTCATCAAGTTCATCACCGGTATTGCTATCACTATCATCCTTATTATTTCTACTACTAGACTAACCAATCTTCAAAGAATTCATAAAAGCAGATTCAATAGTCAGTACAACACTATTATCATAGTTTTCAATTCAAAAGTCGTTAGCTTTCAAATCAGATTATCAAGAGTGAGAGTACTATTTTGTGCTGACCTATTTTCATGAATTGTAGATATTTTGATGGCATAAATAGGTAATAAAGTCCTTAGAATTTTTCTTACCATAGTGTCTTCATCAATAACACCATTAGATGCTCTAATAGCATGAACTAACTCCTTTATTCTATTTGTGTAATGCACAATGTTTTCTCCTTCTTTCATCTTCATATCATCGAATCTTCCTCTTAAAATTTTTGCTCTGGCTCTCTTGACATTTGTATCACCACTATAAACTTGAGCAAGTTTATCCCACATATCTTTAGCAGTAGTGCAATCTTTAATATCTTCAAACTTGACATCTATCAGAGCAACAACAATCTCCATCATAGTAATGTTATGCTCATGTCTATCTCTTAGTTGATTAAGAGTCAAAGGTCCAGTGGGTGGTACAATGTAGCCATTCTCTAATAGTGTGAGGGAAGAATTCCCAATTCCAGATATATGCAGTTTCATTCATCTTTGCCATATTGTAAAGTTGTCCTTGTTCACCTTTGGCACATCCCTCTTATACATTTTGTGATCTTTATGTTGAAGTCCTTAAAAATTTGTTCCAAGAAACCAATACGCTCTGATACCAATTGTTAGAATAACTGAGAGGGGGGGTATCAATTATCCCCAGTCCCAAACACAAATTGTAAAACTTCAAAATAAATACAACTTATTCTGCAGCTCGGTAAACAATAATACTTAACTGTATGTGCTTTTACCGATTACCAGTTAATAACTTGTAGTAACTACGAATCAAATCTAATATGAAATATGTAAATTATGATATCCAATGATCATTGCAATCAACACATAACACAAGAGATTTAACGTGGAAACCCCGTGAAGGGAAAAACCACCTAGGACCGGAAATCCAAATTTTTTTCTCTCTTCTTAAGTGAGGTTGGTGAAGACCCAACCCTATTAAAGGTTACAAAACAAACTGTAATGTGTGACCTTGTTAGAGGATTTAACACTAACTGTTATCGTCCAACCAGCATTCACTATGGGGTTGACAGGATAACGAATGTACATTCTATGAATGACATTACAAGACTTTCTAGTCTACTCTGTTAAGAGATTTATCTTATTACAATGGTTAAACTATAACAATAGTTGATCTGATTACAATACAACTTGATTTGCAGATGTATAGATCTATATTATGCTCATTCAAATCTCTTATCAATATATCAATTCTGTTCAACAATATTCAGTAACTTACTATCTCTCGGTTATAGCTTTCTGATGCTCGATAATCTCTGCAGTTCAATTCTCCTTAACCAGTTTGATCAGGCATGCATGAATCTTGTTCATGTGATATCTCTGCAGTATTCTTTCCTCTGGCATGAGTTTCATAATGAAACCCTAGTCTCTTAAATAGACAAGTAAACCATTTTCCTTTTATCCATCAGATTTTTCCACTTAATCTCCTTCTCTGATTTTTCCGCTTAAACCTTCCTTGGCTAATGTGTCAATAAATCATTTTAATTCCATCCTTTAGGTCTTCCTTGAATTTTGCTAGCAGTCGATCTTATAACAAACTTTATCTGTCCACCTTGTGATCATACACTTTACAACTCATCAACTTCTATCGGCTAAACTAATCATTTAGTTCTTTTATTCATTCTCAGTTAACAAAGAAATGTGTTGGTGAACACAAGCTCAGTTTATACTATGCTCGGTATATAGTACACTACTTAGTGTATATTGTAATGCTTCATTAACTGAGAACACTACTTTGTAACATTTTTCTCCCAACTTTATAAAAGATTAATGCAACATAATCAAGTCAACAATATGAAGTCATAGACTCATCAATAATTTACCAAGAGTATTCCTTATCCTCATCTATCATATCCATCTTCCTCCATGTAGATATCTCAGTTCTTCATCTTTCTCTTCTCTTCGACAAATGTGTTAGATGTTTGCAACTCCATGATAAGTACTGTCAAAACTAGTTGACATCAATGACAACATAAAACTGATTCAATTATCTTACATAACAGTTCAGTGCTCAGTGATCTCTAATCACTTGAAATTATTCAATCAAGTTCTCAATCAGTTGTAGTTCATCACATTCTCAACCAAAATAATCTTCATTTAAGTTTAGAACCTTCGAGCTTATCAGAAAGAGCTTCAGTCATGTTAAAGTCACCTCGTAGTATCCAACACACATCTTCCATTTGGGTCATCCAATTTCATAATTATAATCCTCCTTATATACATTGGAAGAATACACTTAGGCAAGCCCAATATTACCTTCTTTTCTCTCCAATATGATCTAGACTAGGTTGTTGCATAGGGAGCATCCCCACTTAGTAATCTATTTGTTGCATTTATTATTAACCAAGATGGTAGCACAACCCTTTTCTCTATAGTGGTTGGTTTTTAAGGGTATGGCCTCTGTCCATATCAATTTGAAACAAAAATTAAAATTAAATTACACTACTTTAAGTTCTTGTAGAATGAGGAAGTTAATGTTCCCATGTGCCTCAAAAACCTTTTTACTACATACTTCCTAATTGTGCATTCCAGATGCCTAAAGTTCCAAGATATAAATTGGTGTTGCATGGGTAAACATATGATTCCATATCCAGAGGGCATTGAAATATCTTGTAACATTTGGATAAATGATGTTTGGATTCTCTAGTTGATTCCTTAGATGATACAAATCCAAGATTTCACACCCTCTTCAATTCTATGATAAATACTGTTATACACTAAGTTTTCACCCTTAGTTCAAGCTCTCATAGACTTGATAACTCAATATAACTTGGGAATCATCTCTAGGTTGTGGGACCTCTACTAACTAAGATGAAACCTCCAGGTTCAAGGCTAGTTCCTATTGGATAATCACCTTGATTTGCTTCTAACAGGAAAAGTAAATTATTTGAGGGGAAAGGGATAGAAGCAATGCTTGGAAAGGGAAATGATTGAAAGAAAATCTACCTACTAGGTGATGCACCGAAACTAGGGTTTGGATCTCAGTATAGAGGATGAATTTAATGAATAACTTAGGTCTAGGAGATCACAACTAACTAAATAGGTTTGCATAAGTATTTCATGGAAGGGTCTACAACAGAAAGAGGGTATTTAGGGAAAGAGAGATTCTTTCACAACAATAACACTCTTAGGTTTAGACATCAATCTATGACCTGCAAACAAACATTCACCTCTACAACTCGGTACAAGAATGAGATAGGATTGTTAAGAGGTTATAGTATACCCACAAAACATTCACATCAAATCATCCACAATGATACACAAAATTACAGAAAGAGAGAAGGATCAAGAACCCTAAGAGATCACTACAAACATCATATGCTTAAATCCAATAAGAGATAATTTAGACAAAGGAAGCATAAAGACATGAAAGATTTTCATAAAATACCTCTACAATGTCTAGATTATCAATGGGAGATTACAAAGAGTAGAAAACCAGAGGACAGAAAGTGGCACAGATAGCTTTCTAAGAAAGAGGCTTTCTTCTTTACAAAATGTCCACTCTGAGCTCTACAAGCTCCAAAAAACACTATATACATCCCTCAACTGCACGCAGGTAGGAATAAAAAAACTAACCAGGGTTACAGATTAAACAATACAATATCCAACCCTAGGGTAAAAATTTTGATCATAAATACAATTCTACAAATATCTCAACCGATCAGATATTCATCTTTTAGTGTCCATGCCTGTACCGCAAACAACCTGCAAACAAGCAACCCTGACCAACCAACCCACCTGCAATTCCACTAAGTCATTAAGGCTCCAAAATTTGATCTTTGAAAGAATTTGAATTAAAAAATAGAAACAGTCACAGGTGGCACGAACTTATTAATGCTTCATCAAGAAAACCAATACTGTACCCCAGGAATAAGAATTCAACCTGCAACGACCACCCAAATCTCCTTTAATATCCTTGAAACCTTCCACCGCCCTCAAAAATCAATTCCAAGCTACCCCGCCGCTTGAAAGAACATCGGTCGCATGAGCCCAAAAGCCTTCATGTGATCATGTGATAAGCCTTTGAAATATGCCTTTGCTACCATGCAAGACACTTGGCTCCATCAAAAAATCCACCTGTCAACCACGGACCGCTTGTCGCATGGTCGCATGTGGTCGAGAGACCGCATGCGATCATGCAACCAACTGCAAGATGTCGCACGCAAGATACCTCAGGCTCATTTTCTGACTACAAATTTACCCCTAAGTTCACCCTGGGTTCAATTTTTTCCTAGTCTCAGAGTCATGTAATCTTCCTTCTAACCCCGGCTATATCAAGCGACCACGCAAAAACATTATCCGCGCAATCCCGCAAAGCTTTTTTCAACCCCAGGCCCAGAACCACCACATGTCACTCCCTTATTTGTTTCGGCAACTACATCAGCAAACACCTCCACACCTTCCTGACACGGACCCACTAAAAAATTTAGATTCTCATCTAATGGCAGGCATAAGATCGCATGGCCTTAGAAGATTCCATGCGAACACACGACCGCTGTTAGATCTACATTGACTGCCACCTTGCTTTAGAAAATCTAGACCCACCACCCACTGAGATGCCCATCAAACGGTTGTCGTTACATTGCACGCTTAAACAGGTAACATCTTTCCTTAGCGGTGTAGCAACAACCACAAGATTTTTCTGAGCTTTAACTTTTGTAGACAGAGAATGGGCCTATCGAAACATGTCATCCTATGGCATGATCGCAAGGGCAAGGAATATTCCTTGTGAACATGCGACAACCACAAGAATGAGGAAAGCTAGCCATCAGGTGCCACCAGGTCGGAGTTGCGCACTTAGGGAAGTGATGATGCCAGAGGAGGAAGTGCGAAGCACAGGAGTCGAAAACACACTGATTTTTCAGAGCGAAGGTCGAAAACACACTGAGCTTTCAGACCAAAAGGTAGAAAACACAGAGGGTTTTTGACACTTTGAACAATTGTTTGGAACTCTGCGACACCAGTATTTCCTACAACTTTTAAAATTGAATATCTTCCTAAGCTTTGTGAATTAGGGTGTGTGATCAGAGCTGGGGCTTGACATTACAATGAAGAACATGGGGTTAAGGGCACAAATCATAGAACTTTTTGAATCAACTTCACAAGCTAAAACAAGCTGTAGCAGGGACTGTGGCCAAAATTGAATAATAGGGAAATTTTGGGTAACAAATACATGACGGGATCCTATCGAGGAGGTGTTGTCCCTCCAGACCCTGTTCTTTCTCTTAGTGTTTATTTTTAAATTTCTCTTGTTGTCCACTATTTAATTATTCCTCTCTTCATTTATAAATAATAGATTATATCTAGAATAATAGATAATAAATCATTATGATTAGCCTCATATATAGTTGTATCTCCAAGTACTGCTTTCCTAGGGTTAAGACCATAATATTGGTTGGGTATTTAAATCCAATCTTGGCTACACCTTTCCATATATAGGTAGGATGCTCATCCTTATCCACATGTTGATAAATAGGGGGAATATTCATGAAAAGAGTGTGGGAGAGACCAGTTATTCATATGGGTAGGGATGGGCATCTCAACTATTGGTTATGTCAACTTCTAGTCTAGTGGGATGAACCCTCATTGTGGGAACACCTTAATTGGGATATTAATTAGCATTGTTAAATTATTTACCACTATTATTTCGAGTATTCTCTAGAAAAATGTAGGCCTCAATTCCTTTTATAACTTATGGCAGCATGCATTCTATCCAATTCTTGAATAAGAGATGAGGGGGCTGGAAGTAGTGGAGATATTTTCAATGAAAGAGGGAACCTAATGGATGATGGTCAACATTTGGTAGGGGTCTACTATAGGATATTGGCCAAGGTTAGGATGAGGTGTGGGGGGTGAGGGATCCTAGTTAGTAGGGGTAGTGCAAAGAGATCGAGGGTTATGGATAGGCTCTTTTCATTTGCCCTCTCTCTATTTTCCTTGAGGATTGGGCAGTTTTTCCTAACATTTCCATCTTATTTACAAAGAAAGCACACAATGAACCTACCCAAAAATTCACTAGTGCATACATAATGTTCTTCTTCAAGATCAATATTAAGGATATTTGGAAGGTCTAGGCTAGGTTTATTAGCAAGGAGAACCTATGCATCCAAATGGAAAAGAATGTATGATGATTCATCCATTTGCAACACACTCCCAATATATTCTATAGTTTTAGGGATCCATCTTGAAATTAGGTGGACATTTTTTATTGTTGCCCATCTAAGAAATGAAATAGCTTCAAATTGATGAACATTGGCCTAGAGATTCTATCCTATGGACCTAAGAAAAGCACCTCTAATGGACTAGAACTTCTTCTTTAAAACCTCAGATTGGATACAATGGTAATTAAAAAGGGTAATAAACAAACCCTTCTCTATCATATGATAGAAGGAGAAATAAAAGCCCAATTTCTTAACCCACACCATATGAAACCAGTTATTAAGAAAATTTCTAGACCAAGTAATCTCAAGGGATCTAACACCACAAGAAAAATGGTGAAATTTATGATTCCCATCTTTTCAAAGATGAATTGTCTAATCATTTTAGAGATAGGAACAATGTATAGGGTCATACCAAAAGGCTTACCTATGGTTATTCAATCTTATATATTGGATTTCACAGGGCCTTCAATAAAAAGGAAGGAATCCCCATTAGTGTTCTCTCTATCACCCATAACTACCACTTTGAAAGACAGAATTCCTCCATCCATAGTTATGACCTCTCTTAAGATTCCTTATCATTATGGTCATCACCCATACCCTAATAAAAGGGAAAATGGAGTAGTAAATTCTATGTACAAGCAAGGGTGGGAGAATTATCCTCCACGTAGGGGGGAGAAATTGCTCACTTATGTGAGTTTGACCTCCTTAGGAATGATAGGGATGCAACTTCATGAACAATGGATTCTATATTCTATCCTATGACCCTAAAAGAAGCACCTCCAATGTACTACAATTTATTTAAAACTTGATATTGGCTACAAAGGTCATTAAAAGTATAATGAACAAACCTCTTTCTATCATACAAAAAAAGGAGAAAGAAAACCATAATTTTTGAATATGTGCCATTTGAAACTAGTTATTAAGGAAATTTATAGCAGGTAGTCTCAAGAGATGTAGCACTGCAAGAATAATGGTGACATTTTTAAGTCTAATATTTTTCAAAGCTTAATTTTGTAAGCATCTCAGAGCTAGGAACAATGTATAGGGTTGTACTAGAAGGCTTACCTATAGGTTTTTTAATCTTCTCTATCAATTTGTGAATGGTATTTGGTAGCAAGAAAGGAAGCCTTTTTTAAGTCTCTCTATCACCCACAACCACGTCTTTGAAAGAGCGAGTTCCTTCATCCATAGATATGGTGCCTTTCTATACCTTATCATCATGACTATCATCCATACCCTAATAAAAGGGAAAAAAAATAGTAAATTCTATGTGCAAGTGAGGTTAGGAGAAGCCTCCTCCACATGGTGATAGCAATTAATCCCTTATGCAAGTTTGACCTCTCTATAACATAAGGGCCAAGTTACAAAGCATGTAAATTTATAAAAGAGTGAGTTTTTCTATCTACAGATATGGTGTCTTTGATGCACTCTCATTATGGCCATCACATATACCCTAATAAAAGACAAAATAAAACAATAAATGATGTGTACTTGAGTGATTAATAGAAAACTTGACATGAGGGGATCAATTTCTCCCTCATATGAGTTTGGCCTCTCTAGAACATAGGGGCCTAGTTGCAGAGCATCCAAAGTTCCAAAATTATTTATTAAAAGTAGTTATTAGTTTTGTTTTATTCCTCTTTTTTAAAAATAAATCGATAATCAATTATTAATAACTAATTTATACTTTTAAATATAGAAAATATAAATTGAATAATAAATAATTGAGAAAATTAATAAATTTATAATGTACATTAAAGCTATTTCTTTTTAATTTTAATTTTTAAAATAAATATATTAATAACAAATAATTCATACTTGATTATTTTTATAGAATAGAATAATAAAATAATCAACAATTAAAAGTAAATGTATTGAGTTTACAATATTTAAATAGAGCTTACGTTAGTATTATGAACATTTAATATTAAAAATTAGATATTTATCTAAAGTAATTATTTTAATGGAGGAAATGTGATGCATAGGAAGGATAACTTTTTATTGATTCTAAATCCTAGTAGAAAACATGGAGGTAAACAATTAAATAGATGGTATAACAGGTTCTCAATGTGCAATAATGAGAGAAATTGGATACAAACGAATGGCTATTGGGTGAATGCTACATTAGAAATTCCTTAACTTTTCTACAATACAAAATGAAATTCCTTCAAATGGATGTAAGAAAACATAAAAAAATTCTAATTTTAGAATGGGAAACATAACTTCTTTTACAATCAAGGACCAAAGAATGAACTAGGCAAGGCTTCGGTGGGGTCAAAAAAAACCTAGTGTGGCAATTACAATCCCGAAAGTATCATGGCATCTAGAAAAAATTCACCCAAAGATACTTAGGGAATTATTCATCAAATTATTAGTTCCTACCACAGGCAGGATACTATAGCATTCATTCAAATGCAACTTTCTAATTTAATTATCCAATCATAGCACTTTATTTTTTAACAACTTTTTGTATTTATATAGTTCTACTATATATTGACTTTTTCATAATTTTATAGAAAATATTTATCTCTAATTTTATTGGTTGATTTCTGCTACAGTCATGTGTTTGGCTTCTTGTGAAAAAATAAATAAATTATTTTAGAAACTTTATGCATTCCACTGGTGCTAAAAAGACAAGTTATAAAAGTAAATTAAAAAATGTACCAACCAATTTGATAATATGTACTAATATCGTGTGAATATTCTTTAGAACAATCTGGAAATTTTTTATTTGTTGTAGATTCTAGAACATAGTGGATTTTTATTTCTGGAACATAGTGGATGTCATGAAAGATCTGTATGAGACTGGGCTCAGACATTTTGTGGTCAGTTATGTTGTTACCCTTGGCTGGAGAGCTGAAATTGACAAAATGTCCTGCAATTCAAAATATTATGGTATTATAGATCTCCATACCAAATTATATTTTGGGGGTGTGCAACATCTTAGATCGAATCTCAAGAGGTTGTCCTTTATAGTCATAGATATGATCTCGGCAATGAACTATATTTTCTCCAATTCCAAACAATATGGTATTGTGACATACAATTTTCTATGATCCCCAATTTCATAGCTTTAGTGTTTGCAATTGCTTAGAATCCATAACAATAGATCAATTTATACAAACACAGTGATTCAATATTCCTATAATTGAAGTTTCAGTTGAGGATGAATGCTTTCGTGGAAATTAAAAAGAACTCATTTATTTGGGTATGGATTACATGGTATAATCGTAAGGCTTCAATGTAAGAAACACTTAACATTTTTTTTAATTAGTATCTCTCTTAATGTAATTTTTTTTGTAAATAATAGACTTTAATTACTACATGGATTGTCGAAACATCATATCTATTATTTACACTAATTTTGGTTAAGCTGAAATATAACATTTTAAAATTCCTTTATTGAATTTCAATCTAGCTTTTTATGACCATCTTCTAACTTCTTATTTCTAGTCTTATATTCACAAGACTCTAGCTTGTGTTTATTCTAATATTTACATGGTTGTATACTAACATTTCTCAACCACAGTCTGTGTGGCTTCAGTTCATCTCTCCATACAGTCCAACCTACCTTTATGAATTACATTGCCTTGGGTTCAAAATCAGCCCATATTTCTTATATCACCGGTGTAAATGTATTAACATCTTAATGAATTTTGTTTTTTTGGGTTATATTCAACTATTGCTTAAGTGGTTTAGGTGATGAAACCACTTTTGTTTTCTTCTATATTGTAAACATTTCTTATAAAATTAGTTCCATGTTGTTTAGATCTTTATGGTGCTATCTTTTGTCATATTTAAATAAGAACAAGTTTTCTATCAAATTCACTTTGAGAATGGTAATGAAGTATTTTATATGGCTTATGTTATATGAGGAAAATTTTTTTTCCTAATGTAAGTAGAAAATATTACTAAGTCTTTGGTAAAAAGTTTTAAACATGTTGAATATTATTTAGTTATAGAATTGAGAAATTTAGTTAATTTTATGTGGAAACTAATTATATTAGTTCCCATTATATTTTTCCTTTTTTTCCTGTCCTATTTAATACAATGTTAATATATAACAAAAAAATTAATGTCTATAAGAATACCTTGTGCAATTCTTATCTTTTAACAATTTGCATGAAACTAAAACATATTGGGATCTAATTCAACAATACTTTGGTCAATGGTGGGCACTTGTAGTGAAGAATGATAAACATGAGAAAACAAGATAAACAAAACAATTTTAGAATATTATGTATTGCAATACAAAATCACTAACACCTATTTTAATAAAATAATTTGACGTACAAGAAAACCAAACAAAAAAGAAACAATGAGGACTTCTTCCTTCTTCAAGCCAAATATCCTGGCATTTAATCTTTAGGTAGAATTTCTATTTTCAATTTACCTATGAAACATAATTCTATATTTTCTATCGGCAAGAACTAGATGCTATGCATCCTTGTTTGGGATTGTTTATTGATTGAAATAAATTAAACAATGGTGGGTGGAGAATTTAAAAATTTGGGTAAGTATTAGAAATTTACCAAATAGGTTCCTCTTCATAGAATATTTTAATTGTCAATTTAAAACAAAATTGAGAAGAAACTATATGCTTTATTGTTACACCTTTTTGACAATTGATGAGAAACCAAATTTAATTTCACTTGATTATATGGCATAATCAAAATCAGTATAGATCTCATTGGAGTCTCTCCGCAATGAATAATGGTCCCATCTAGCCATGCCTATAATAGGAGAGGCATGAGGAAAATTTATTGTTTTAGAAGAAATTTTTTAAATTGAGTTGAAGGCACAAAACCTAGATTATTAGTAGCAATCCTACCAAACCAATGAGATGAATGATTTAGAAATCATATATGAGAATGGAAAATGCACATATAAAGCCTAATTTGAGAGGCTTGAATCTAGGTAAATATCTTTTGAAGGGTCATTTAAAAGAAAATTATTAAAAAATACTAGTTTAGTTAAAAATACAATAAAGGGTAAAATTTAAACAAAGAACGGTACAAAGAAAATGAAGAACTGCATAATAATTTGATTAAGAAGGGAGTAGACAAAGCCATTGGAAAAGAAGAGGCAATCTATAATAATAATAATAAAGATAATAAAATTATAAATTTGGAATGATAGATTAAAAACTACAATAAAGAAGGGAGATTGAATGTAATCTCACAAGAAAGATATAAAAAAAAAGAATATGAATGGAGGAATTGGGTCATATTTGTGGGAATCATTTCCTTTAAATTAGTGATAGGTAATGAATACAAGAAAGAAAAATATGATAGAGTGGTACAAATATTTCTTCTAGATTTGGAAGAAGTTGAAATTAGATTTGAAGTAGACATAGTAATGATGATGCAACCAAAATATAAAAGGACCTATATAATAATAGCTCCCCTCTCAAGGAAGACATGGAATGATTAATAATAGAAAAAATAGAGGTTCAAATTTTAAAAGGTGAATATGAATAGGGATAATCTAATAGTAAGTAAAGAATTTATTCATGAAATAGTTAAAATTCCTTTTGAAAAACAAGCCCAAATTGAGGGACTCATGATGAATGAATCAGAAGATGAAGAGATGATAGTGTCATAATGGAATCTTCTATTTGGAAATTTAGAAGATGGGAAATGAAGATTTGGAGAATAATAAGATTGAAATTATAAGAATCACCAAAACAAGGTGTAGACACCGAAAAATCCTTCAGAAAATAAATTATTTTTGTTTTCTGAAAATCCTTGATGACATCATCATTTATTAATTAATTAATTAATTAATTTTTATGGCATTAAATCCCTCTCTCTTAATTAAAAATCTTTAGTTAAGGAATCTAGCCTAAAAATGTCATTTGGACATTATCCCTAATTTATTAATTATTTAATTAATAAATTGACCAAAAAACCTCAAAAATAAATTAATTTATTTTTAATTTATTTTTTATCCCAAACTTGGCCAATTTCCTTAAGACCACTAACCTCTTCCAAAATCTTCTAATCCCTTCTTAATTTCGATTAAAAGGCTAATCCCATCTTTTCTAACCCTAATCCCAAGGTTAAATATTTAATTAAGGTTAAATATTTAATTTCCATATTTATTGAAAATATTTTAATAAATATTCCTAAAACTTAAGCCTTTTGGAATGAATAACTTTTATTCCATGAAACTAAGGAGAAATCTAGACTCTTCTAGAATCTTCTCAAATCCACCCTCTTCACCCATCCTAATCCTTTTTTTTGTCCTAATCTAATCCTAATCCTACCCTTAAACCTTTGTGCAATCCTAACCAAGCTTAAGACTTTCCTAAACCAAAGCAAAGTCTTTCCTTCCAAATATCTCAACCACAAAGCATTTATTGCTTCCCCAAAGTCTTCAAAGCCTCTTAAAGCCCATTCATTGCTCTTACAAGCATTTATTTGGAGAGTTATGAGCTTGGAGCCCCCTTTGTTGACTCCTTTTTTCCCTTCCCTTCATCCACTCACCTTGTGACATGTGTCACCTCCTGATTGGCTAAGAACTAGCACAATCCATGTGCTTCCCTTTGAGTGAATCTTGGCCTCTCTTAAGGATTTCAATCCTGGCCATTCATTCCTCCTACCCCAAGCCTTATAAATCCTATAAATACCCTCACTTCCTAAGGCAAATCATCTTTCAACTCTCAAACTCAATAGCAAAGTCATAATGCCATTTTCATTCTAGCATAAGCATAAGTTCATCATTTTAGATCATTTTCAAGCTTAAATCACATCTAAATTAGCTTAAATGGATTAACATAGATTCATTTCTTGTTTTAATCTTAGTTCATTTATTTAGCTTTGCATATTTGTGTGTTCTTGAGGCCTTTGAGGCAAAATAGGTTCCTCATACCTATTTTGTGTCATTTTGGGTCTTCTTGATCCTCAAATCATCCTACTTTGCATGCTCCAAGTGCTTGAGTTTGCACACCCACATCCCTCTATATCTAAGCATATCAAACGGTGCATGGGCGCATCCGTTTTAGGCTTAAACTAAGGTGGCTTTGATTTTAGTTTTCTTACCTTTGAATTTGATTTGATTATATGCTATGACGTTTGTTTGTCTTTGACCTTCAAAACAGGTTTAGGTGCACTCTCAAATCCTAGTCTACACAAGGATGACTAGAAAACATATGATTGTGCAAAATAAAGGTTGAATAAAGGATGTCTCTTAAGGAACTAAGATCACTAGATGGAGATGCAAAGTGTTAGGAAAATGTATCTTTGATGTTGCTTGATCAGGAAAAGGTACCCCCTTCCAAAGGGATTGTGAAACTCAATAAATGGAATATTAGGGGCCTTAATTATCCTAATTAGAAAAAAAATTCAAGAACAAATGGAAGACAATTTAGGGGAAAATCATTATTCTTCAAGAAACAAAACTAAACAAATATGATTTTGAAATGTTTAAAAGGAAATTAAATGTATAGAATGGTCTAAATTCTCAATCTCATGGTTTGGTGTCATAACAAGTGGTCATGTTGTAGATTTGAAGAGTATAAAAGAGGTAATTTATTTACTCTATAATGATTATTTAACATCTTAGAATTATAATAAGTATAAATTAGTATTTTGATTGAACAGAGGTTTAAAATAGCATCCCACATCTTGAAGGGTCAAAGTAACACCATTAAATACATAGCACCAATTTTATCACATCAGAAGTAGAGGTTTATATTGAGATTATCTATAAACAATTTCAAAAATTAGGAAATGAAATTAGTTAGTTATATTATGGCAATCTAGATTTAATAAAATAAACTAGTGATGTAAGGAATTCTAAGGGTCATAACTTTCGACCCAAAGATCTTTTTTTGTTGAGCTTCTATAGGTGGCTTCCTTATGATGAGTTATTCGGATTTCCAGTTTATCTCATCTTGGTAGGTGTCCATTTTGACAATTTTTGAAGAGCCATATAGTTCATTTGGACCTCCAAAATCAGCTTTTAGTTTTGTTTTTAGTTTTTAGAAAGTTGTTTTTTCAATAACTTTGATATCATGTTTCCAATTTCAAAGATTAGTTGGTAATTCATTTCATTTTATTTTAGGGAATGTTTAAGGAAACAAATATGGCTCTCTAGGATTTGTTTTAAAAATTACTAAAAATGGAAATAATTGTTAATTGTGAAAATCTACCAAAAAAGGTAATTTCTCTTTTTCTAAGTTTTTCAAGATTTTTCTTTTATTTAGGTATTGGTTTATCTTTTTATCTAAGCATAGTTGGTGAATGGAAAATAAAGAATTTTTGAAATATATCTTCAGTTCTGGTTGTTCTTGTTCTATAATAATTGAATTAGCTTGAATGTGTATGTGTGTGCCATATCAACTAAAGTCAAATTTCCCTATGTATTTTGGTCTTAAGAAGGAATGTCTAATCATCATGATTAATAAGTTTTTCTAATGTGCGATCAATGTAGAGAATAAAAACCTAGACTCTAATTATTCACTATCATGGTAGGATGAAACTGTTAACAATGCATGATCGATCAAGATCAAAGTGTAAATAAAGTAGACACAAGATTTGAAGATTCAATGAGAAATTATGAAATTAATTAATAAATGGAGATCAAAAGGTAGAATCAATTGGGAATCAATAGAAAGATATTACATATATTAAAGTATTTTATTACTCTAGCAATTCTATTCATAGAACTATTAAAGAATAATGGACATTTGGATCATATGCACATATATATACATTAAGAGACATGCAACACAAAGGAACTCAGATGTAAAATGGAATATTTGATCTTCCACACATGATAATTCTAACACAAATGCATGTGTATATATTTATAAATTTTAGTAAAGAGGGGAGGAATTAATACATGTATCAAGTGATAATTTATCGTCCATCATTGTAAACTAAATGGTGTTACATAATGATGTTGTTCCTTTTTCATCAAACATACTGGGGCTACTACCTATACCCCAAGAAAAAGGAACAAGGAGGAGTATGGAGAAGAGAATTCACATCGAAATCATCCAACATTGGCACAATTAAATATAGTGACGATGACTAAAAATTAATTAATAGCTGAAAATTTCACAGCTAAGTAAAAGATCACATCCAACCATGACATCATTTGTAACTGAAATTCAAACTTCTATTCAAACAATAATTATAGCTTTTGTATCTCTTTTATTTCTTTATGAATATATTGTAAATATACAACCTTCTAATTAAATTCTTTTGTATGCAGATTGTTGAATACACTATATGTTCGATTTCAATATGTTTCATCCAATGATCATTTTGCATATATCTATAAGAAAATGTTATGAGTCACGTAAATGATAAGTTGTGACTCATTAATGAGTCACATCTTATCATTTACATGACTCTTCATAACAAAAAGGTCATTGTTAATACAAATCATTATTGAATCAATATCACATAAGCCGATAATACTATCGGTGATAACATAATAGTTTTGATACTTAAACCAATAATAATTGGTATTCATTGTAAGTCAATAGCCATATATAAATTGGTGATCATCGATTTATTATTAATGATAATATATGGGTATCAATCTATCACTAATGATTATCGATAATCATCAATTCATTACGTGTGATAATCGATAGTTATAAGATGATAATATTTATCATTAAAATATGTATATCGATATATATATATATATATATATATATATATATATATATATATATATATATATATATATATATATATATATATATATATATATATATATATATATATATATATATATATATATATATATATATATATATATATATATATATATATATATATATATATATATATTCCTATATGTATTATATATACTCATTTATATACTTATCCTATTGACACTATCATATTTAACACTCCCTCTTAGCTAGGGAAGATAAAGTATCTGATGCGTCTCATTTCTCATAAGAATATATATACCACCTTACTTGTGAATGTAAAATGGTACGAAATATCACTTAACATGCTATATGAGGAATCACCTAACATGTGATACCAAGTTTCACATATCACCTAACTCATGATATGAGGAATCAACTAACGCATGACACCAAGTTTTACATATCACCTAACTTGTAATATGAAGGATATAATATGCTCGAGAACATTACATTCTCCTTATATACCCCTATTATGGTATGTGCACTTAAATTACATCATATAATTTCTACCATAACGAATCATGGAACATCCATGAATCAAGATGATATCAAGTCAACATGATATCAACATTACAAGATTTTCACCTTATAATGTTTTTGATTAAGTAAAACAGGTTTTACAGGGTGCCTGAAACCCACAAGTCTGGATCAAAAGAAAGAAAACTAGACATAACAAGCAAGAGGCAGCCCATAGAGAGCTCAAGGAAAGAAGACCACAACATAAGAATGATAGGCTAGGCTAGAGATAGCCAGATCACCATCCAGAAAATTGAATAGAAGGAAGGACCGAACAAAGAGTGGAAGAAGAGGATCAACCACCCCCGGCCACCAAACCAGGGGCTAAGGTTGTAAGATTGCTCCTTCAATGCTCTGGAGTTTGTCCTTATCTAGTATGCTCTTCACATCTATGTGAAGGTCATCCCCTTTATTCCAAATTTTCTTAGCATCATTTTTGACTGCCAAGTTGGCAAACCAATCAGCCACGCCATTAGCTTCCCTGTACGCATGGGAAATGAACACCTTGTCAAAGTTGTTGAGAATGGATCTAGTTTTTACAATTATGTTGGCTATGGACCAAGAGGGATGGTGGGTGAGGTTGAGGCAATTGATGATGTTCATCGAATCACCTTCCAGCCAGAGCCACTTAACACCTTGATCTTTCACAAGTTTGGTGATTTGAAGGGCTGCATTCGCTTTAGCATAGTGATTCATTTGGGTTCCCAAGGGGAAGCTAATAGCCATCATGCTAATTCCAAAGTTGTTCCTGATAATACCTCCACTGCCAGCTTGACCGGGGTTCCCTTTCATCACGCCGTCAAAGTTGGCTTTGGTCCAGCCAGTTGGAGGACTAGTCCACACAATGTTCCTTCTCTTATCTTGTGTAGTAGCTCGGGCAATTCCTACAAAAGGGTTAGGTTTACAATAGTAGAAGAAATTTTCTTTAACTTCATGAGTGATTTTTTCAAAGATAATTTTAGGAGTAGAGTTGTCACGAAAGATGCAATTGTCACACTCCTTCCAGATCCCCCAACAAAAATGAGGGAGAAGCCAAGTACAGAGAAGCCTGAACTCTTGATCACACTTGTTGAAGGCCCATTGAGAGAAGAGATCGCTGAAAGATAGGGGGAAGCACCATGAAAGATTCAAGGCTAAAAAGAGGAGATGCTAGATATGACTGGCAAAGGAGAAATGGATGAAAAGGTGATCCATAGTTTCCTCTTGACATTTACAAAGAACGCATCTATTGGTGAACTGGAATCCATGCTTGATGAGGTTGTCCACAGTGAGGATATGGTTCTATAGAAGGAGCCAAAAGAAGACATTGATTTTAGGTGTAAGACTAGGGATCCAAACTTTGGTCCACAACGGGTTAAAGTCACTAACTTGAGTAGTCAAAGAGGAATAGGCGGAGGCCACTATATAATCCCCATCTGAAGAGTCCTCCCAAATGATTTTGTCCTACTTGGGAGAAAGGGAGATCACATTGAGTGCCATCGTCAAGGAAGCTAGGTCCTGGGAGATCTGGGTGAGATCCACCTATTTATCATTCATTTTGTAATTGCAAACTTGCATTCTGAAGGTTTGAGAGCAAGCTTGTCTCCAGGTGTAAAAAGTGTCAATGTTTCTCAAGCTGCCCATCTGAAGCCAGTTGTCCTTCAATAAATTGATAGAATATCCATTACCTAATTTCCACTTTGCTCTGGATTTAGCTAGCTCCTTGGCACCAAGGAGACCATTCCAAATAACAAAAAGTTTGGGTGGCTCAATTTCTTTAGAAACACTATGGATAGAGTTATGCAAGAGGTATTTCTCTTCAAAGGTGTCCCTCCACTCACCAGTGCTATTAAAAATTCTACAGATTTGCTTGGCTTGAAGGGATTTGTTGAAAGGTCTCAACTTCCTTAAGCCAAGGCCACCAGCAATTTTAGGACAACATATTTTCTCCCAGGTAATGAGGGGAATGTGCTTGTGATCCTCATCTCCAAACTAGAGGAATCTTTTCTAGATTCTTTCCATGGCTTCCACAGCTTTGGCTGGAATGGGGAAGAGGCTAAGGGCATAGGTGGGGAGATTCTGTAGAGTAGACTTTACCAGTTGGATCTTACCAGCCTTGTTGACGATGACCTGTTTCCAACCAGCAAGCTTCCTATTAAATCTGTCAATCAATTTGTTCCAAAAGGCTTTCAAACATTTGACACCTAAAAGGCAGCCCCAAGTAAGTTGAGGGTAAGGTATCAATACCACACCCCATAGTTTGAGCAATTTTCCTCTGTCTTTCTTCATGAGTGTTGATAAATAAGGGAGCACTTTTATTCTAGTTGATAGATTGGCCTGTGGCCCTGGTTTAGTTATTGAGAATTTCCTTCACCACTCTAGCCTCACCCTCAAGAATGGTGTCATCCATGAATTGCTGGTGTGTAAAAACAATTTTGCTAGATGAGGGTTTGATGCCTTTCAGATCCCCATTCAACTTGGATGCCGAAATAAATCTTCCAAGGTAGTCAGAAAGAATAATGAAGAGAATGGGGGAGAGAGGGTCCCCTTGTCTTAGACCCCTCGAGGGTTTGAAGAAAGAAGATGGGGAGCCATTAATCATGATAGCCAAGCAAGGGGTCGAGATGATTTGAAAAAGGAGCTTGCAAGAATTGGAGTTGAAACCAAAAGCTCCCAAAACTTTCAAAAGAAACTGCCAGTCCACCCAGTCATAGGCCTTGGATAGGTCAAGTTTGAGAAGAAAGCCTTCCCTTTTTCCTTCTTCTAACAAGTGTATGACTTCATGCACCATCAGAATGGAGTCCAAAATCTTCCTGTCAAGCACAAAGCTAGATTTCTATTGCGAGATCGAGAATGGGAGGATATTGAGAATCCTGATGGTGATAACCTTGCAGATAATCTTGAGGAAATAATTTCACAAGCTTATGGGTCTGAATTGCTCGAAGGAGTCCACTCCTGAGGTCTTGGGAATTAGCACCAGGAAAGTGGCATTGAGTTCTTTGAGGAGATTCTTTGAACCAAAGAATTCTTGCACAGCTTGTACCACATCGTCTTTCACAACATCCTAATAAAGGTGAAAGAAGAACATCGGGAAGCCATCTGGGCCTGGGGCTTTGTCTCCTAGAAGAGAATCCAGAGCTTTCTTGACTTCAGTCATATCCGGAATAGAACATAAGGATTTTTTTTGAAGATCAGTAGTAATTCTAGGTATGTTATCCAGGAGAGAGGTTTGGTCTTGATCTGATAAGCCCTGGTCTTTAGGAAGGAGCTAAGAAAAGTATGAGATAGCCTCATTAGTGATTTCTTTGTCTTCCTTTAGTGATTGGTCTCCCTTCTTGATACTAATAATCATGTGGGCTGCTCTATGCCTCATGGTGGAAACATGGAAAAAATGAGTATTTCTATCTCCTTCCTTGAGCCAGATGGACCTCGATCTCTATTTCTAGAAAGCTTCCTCTTGTCCAATTATGTTATGGTACTCTAAGAGAATGCATTTTTATTTTTGCATTCTTTCATCATCATAGCCCTATTTCTGGATTTCCTCTTGGATACAATTAAGATCATTGAGAGTCTTATCTTTAGAGGTAAAGATGTGACCGAATTCCTCTTTGTTCCATTTTTTAACATTGCATTTGATGTTCCTTAGTTTTTTAGCCACTCTAAACATGGAAGTGCCCTCCACGTCTATGTTCCACCACTCTCTAACTTTATTAAGCAGGTTAGGATGGGAAACCCACATCTTTTCAAATATGAAGGGAAAATTCCTTCTCTTGTCTATTTGGTCTAGATAAAGCGCAATGGGAGAATGGTCTGAGCCAACATGAACTAGGGTAGAAAGGTTAAGGCTATAGCTATTCAGCCAATCTGGAGACACCAGGGCCCTGTCCAGCTGAACTTGATTGCATTTCCTTCTGGTACACCTATTAGACCAAGTGAACTCAGCCTCGAGAAGATCTGTATCCAACAGGGCCAGGTCATTGATGAGATCCATAAGGTCTTGTCTGCTTTCTGAGTCCAGTGCAATTCCTCCCTTTTTTCCCCTTCTTTCAGAGGGGTGTTGAAATCCCCCATTATAATACCTTTCGACTAGTTAAGTTGGGAAATGATGGAGATAATCTTATTCCAATAGTTCTTTCTGTCTCTTTTAGAGTTAGGAGCATAAATATTCATAATAAACCACCTTTCATTATCTTTAATTCTAGTGAATTGCATAAGAAGAAGATTACCTCCTTCATGGATGATTTTAGCTCTGAAGTGATGCAAGTTCCACATTGTGGGTGACCCCACAATAGTGGGTTACACTTTTTTAGACATGCTGATTTTTGCTGAAATTACTAATTTTTAATAAACTATGATGATTTAAGCCTTGAGAGGTCCCATTTGAAGGAACTAATTACAAATGGTTATCTCAAAGCCTCTTAGATAATGAAACATTGATATAACATCTATACTCATCATTCATACCTGCAATGGACTCTACTTCGCACCTATTAAAATGCTGATAAAAAATCACTTCAAATTTATCTTTTGGCAGATCAAACAAATCCATTTGAGAAACCTATCTATTTAGTAAGTTACTACTAAGAAAAATATTTCCAATGATTATAATGTTAATATATATTTATTTTAATATGACTTTGTATTTTTAGTTTTACTAAACATAGATATTTCACCGTATGTCTACCTCTATGTTTGACGCTTATGGAAAAATAGTAAATGAGAGAAAAAAATTCTAAAAAATATCTATGCCCTAGGTATTGAAGTTCTCTTTCTATAAAAAAAAAATTAAATTAAATTGGACAAATACATGACAAGTTATAAGCTATGTAGTCAAGGTATGCCAAAATTACGGTTTAGTCAACTTCATACATTAATAAAATATGCAATAACAGTGATAAAGTCATAAAAAAAATTGCATTCCCTCCGTATGGATGTTAAAAAACTAAATTCGAAAGAATCACATTGATATCTATTTTAGAAAAAAATTTATTCTCTATGAAAACCAAGTAACTCTTTGAAAATGACATTTTTTGCAACATACTAGTTTTCATGGGAGAAAGAAAAAATCATTCAAATCAATTAAAAAATAAAAATAAAAAATATATTTAGAATGTAGACAAAAAATCTTAAAAGACTCTAATTTACTTCATCTTTCGATTTTAAATGGTTTAACGACAATATGCATTTGAATCTAAAAGTTTTTTTCAAAATGTTGAGTTCAGTGTCTGTTTAGGCAAAAAAGTGTAACCCACTATTGTGGGTTCACCCTTGTGAGTAGGCTCCCAGAGGCTCCCTCAGAACTTGTGGCTCTATTCTCCATAGCTTTATTGAACTTTATTTTCTCTAACTTGTCCTTCTACATTTTAGTTTATTGGATTAAGAAAATGTTCAGTCTATGATCTCTAATCATATTTCTAATGACATCCTGCTTGTGTGAGCTATTAAGCCCACAAATATTTGAAGAGATGAATTTCATTTCTTGATGGAGGAGCCATTAACTTGGATAGAAATCCGATTTCCATCCACTTTTTTCAAGCTTACTTCTTCTTTCCTTTTCTGGCTGGTCCTTTTTCCTTCTAGGGTTTGGATTCTACCCCTTCCCTTAGCCTCATTCCTGCTTCTGGTGGAGAAACTAGAGATGGGTCTCTGCTACTTGGTTTCTTCTTCTTGTGAACAGAGGTCCAGCCCTCCTTGTCTTCCTTGTGCTTGGAAAAGAGCTCTACCATAATGTTGAATTGGTTTGGGGATGCAAAGACCATCAGGTCCTCAATCTTTTTGTACTTCCCTAAGTCCTACTTAATAGGGAAAGTAGTAGCATCCACTGGAGGAGTAGAGGACTCTAGGACCAAGGAAATAGAGATGGTACTGGAACAAGAATCTCCTCCTTCTTTCTGATCTTCATTCTTGTTTTCTTCCTTTGATTCTTGCTGATTGGCTAAATCCTGATCCAGACCCAAAATAGGGGGGATGGGAAACCCGCCAGTCTCAGTATTCTGAGTCAACATCGACTTCTCCTCATCCCTGGGGTCCTTAATTTCTAGATTGGGGACTGGTTGATCTTTTTTCTTATAGACTCTTTGTTTTGGGCTCTGGTCCCTCCTGGGGAGCACCTTTTTTCTTTTTTAATGCTATTCTAGCCTTCCTTTCAACCTCTTTCACTAGGAGGATAGGAAAAGTTTTGGCTTTGTGTCCTACCTTCTTGAAATGGAAATAGGTGAAAGGGATGCTTTCATAGTCCTATTTTTGCATGCACTTTCCTAGCTTGGACCGAAGCTCTATGACTTCTAGCATATCCTTGCCTTCTTCCACTCCGATACAAATCCTTGCAAAGGTGAGATGACTCCTAGCAGCTATGACGAGGTCAATGGAAAGAAGGGTGCCAAAAGATTTGGCTATCCCATCAAAAACCTCTTCATCCAAGAATTCCATTGATAGTTCAGGTAGTCTCACCCACACTAGGGCCTGAACAAAGAAGGAATCATTCAGGTCAAGATTGGGGGTCCATTTTTGTAGAGAAAGGGTAACCTTTCCTATGGCCCAAGTACCATTGCAAAGGATCTTATCGAGGTCCTCTTTGCAAGAGAACTCAAAAGACACAAACCCCTTTTCTATAGAAAAGACCTGGACTTGACCCTTCAGGTCCCATTTTTTCCTAGTGAAGGCCCTAATAATATCAATATTCAGCCTGGGGCAGACGAACTTGCCAATCAAAGTGTGGTCCATGGAGGTGATGTTGTGGTCTACCAGTTCATTAGGTATTTCTAAAACAAAGATTCATTTTTCCTTATCAGAGATGTCCTTTATGGAAGGAAAATAGGACTTGCCTGTGGGTTTTATCCCAAAAAGTGTTGACCACTAACGGGGGAGAACATCCTGATCACATTCCTGGATCTTTGTTGAAGAAGAAATATTTGGGAGACCCTCGTGCTTGGCTCCCACTCCCGCATCCTTTCCTAGGTCTTTCTCCTTTTCACGTGGGACCCCATCCTTATTCTCTGGGTCTATAGAGTCCTGATCTGCAAGGGAATCGATGCTACAAGACTTTCTTGAGGTTCCCACAGCCTGCAAACCAGGATTCTCGCCCAGTGCTGATTTCAAAATTTCAGCTATTCGCATGCCTGCTTCTACTCCCGCTCGAGCCATGACAATAAATAATGTTAACTACAAGTGTTCATTAAATAAAAAATCATCATTTTTTTTAAATGTACATGGGATGGGTGGGCCCATAAATTCATACAGTCACACATATGACAAAAGAAGTTTACCCATTAAACATCTTTATTTTATTAGTACAAATCAAAATTTTACATTTCAACCATACCAAGATTTTTCCTGAAGTTATCAACTTTCACCTTTGGGAGTGGTTTAGTAAGGATATCTTCTATTTGATCTCCAGTACTGATATATTCCAACTGGATCACATTCTTTTCTACCATGTCTCTCACATAGTGGTAATTAATCTCTATATTGTTAGATTGGTCATGAAATACTAGATTCATTGAATACTTGGTGCAACTTTGGTTATCATAGTGGATGGTAGTCGGTTTTAGTGGCTCACCAAATAATCTTACAATTATTTTTATGAGCCATAGTGCTACTCTAGCAATAATTGATGATGTGATATATTTTTCCTCTATATAGTTTTGTGTTGTTGATGATTGTTTTATGCTAATCCACAAAATCATAGACGATCTTAAATTGAAGCAACACCTTGATTTTCTCTTTTGATCGATCACACTTCCAGCCCAATCTGATTTGGTGAATCCATGAAGATCTAAGGCAAAATTTTCATATTTGAGTCAATAATTTAGAGTACCTTGAAGATACCTCATTATATGCTTCACTACCATGTAAGATGTATTTCCTTAGGCTCACACATAAATTGGCTCAAAGCATTCAACGCATAATATATATTTGGTCTAGTGTTCACCAAATACATCAATGATCCAATCATCTATATGTAGAGAGTGGGATCAGCTAAATGAGAATCTTTTGTTGCTTCCTTCAACTTGTGAAGATTTGTCTCCATGGGTGATGAGATCGGTCTGTAGTTCATCATGTCAAATCTCTTCAATATATCAATGGTTTACTGTCCTTGGTTTAGAATAATGCAATCTGATTTCTTCCAAACTTTTAAGCCAAGGAAGTAGTTCAGTAGTCCTAATTCCTTCATGTCAAATTCTGAAGCAAGTTCCTTTTTGCACTGACTAATGAGATGATCCTCTCTTGTAATCAATAGATCATCAACATATAATATTAACATTAACATATGACCTTTTCTTTCCTTGAATTAGAGGTTTGGATATGCATCATTTTTGGAGAAATCTAATCTCATGAGGTAACTACCAATTCTCTTATACTAGGCTTTGGGATCTTTCTTAAGTTGGTAAAGGGATTTATTTAACTTACACACATGTCTTATTAAATTATCAATCTTAAATCCTTCAGGTTGCTCAAAGTAGACCTCTTCTTCAATAGTTCCATTTAAGAATGTGGTTTTAACATCCAACTGATGTAATTTCCATCCTTTGGAATCTCCAATGGCTAGAACAGCTCTGACTTAAGCATATCGGGCAACTAGAGAAAAAGTTTCTTCATAGTTAATTCCTTCCTTTTGTGAGAAACCTCTGGCTATGAACATTGCTTTGTACTTTTCTATACTATCATCTACAACATGCTTGATCTTGAACAACCATTTGGAGCAGATCAATGATTTCACTTTAGGTCTAGATATAATTTCCCATACATCATTATTTAGGATGGACTGATATTCCTCTACCATAGTATCTTTCCATACTTGTTGCTGAATATCTTCTGAAACATTTATAAGTTCTAACTTTCAAAGCTCACTCATTAGGGATATGTAACTAGATAATTTTGTGGGTCTTTTCCTCTCTCTAAAAGTTCTCGAAGGAGCTCTATAGGACTTCACTTATTCTATTATCTTAGTTTCCAAAAGAGGTCTCTTCTTATGATTTTTCAAGGATGTGCTTGATTCTTCATTTTCTTCTTCATCAGGATACTCCCTCTAAATTTTAGGAGAGTTTCCTTTTGTGGTTATATGGGAGAAGTTTGTATTTTTGGCTCAATTTAGTTTATGGCTCTTGTGAATTCTATATCCTCCTCAAAAGTTACATCTCTTCTTAGTTCAATCTTTTTCTGACCATGCACATGTACTCGGTAAGATTTTGAGGTTTCACTGTAACCTACAAAAATACCCTTTCTTCCTAAAGGTTCTAGTTTTCTTATTTTCTCTTTAGGCACATGTATGTATACATGACACCCAAATATCCATATGTGACTGATGTCTAGTTTTTTACTGGTGAAAACTTCTTCGCGAGTTTTATTATCAATATGAGAGTATGGGAATTTGTTTTGTATGTATACTACAGTATTAGAGGCTTCTGCCCAAAGATAAGTTTCTATGTTTTGATCAAGAAGCATTTCCTTGCCAGCTTCTACAATGGTTGTATTTTTCCTTTTAGCAACCCCATTTTGTTGTGGATTGTAAGGGATAGTGAACTCCCTCTTAATCCCAACATCTTTACAAAATTATTTAAGCATATCTAATGTACATTCCCTCCCGTTGTCTATCATAAAGGTTTTTATTTTTTTTCTAGAGGAGTTTTCAGTAAGGGATTTTAATTCCTTAAATCTTTTAATGATTTCCTTATATTATTTACATTTTAAGAAAAGATCCTAGTCTTCTTGGAGAAATCATCAACAAATATTACATAATATAGAAATCCTCCTAATGAAGGGATGGGCATGTGCCCACACAAATATTAATGAACTAATTCTAATACATTATTTATTTATCTAGAACTATTTTGAAATGACCCCTTAGTGTTTTACCTAAGGCACACCCCTTGCATGCCGCGGAGTGGTATTGTTTAAGTTTTGGTAATCTTCTAACTAAAATTTCTATGGAAGACAGGGCTCTAAAATTTAGGTGTCCAAATGTTCTATGTCATATTTCATTAGAGTCTGCAATTTCATGGATAAGGAATAGATTTGGTTATGTACATAGATCATGCAAATAACCTTGTCTCTTACCTAGATGGTTTGTGGTTTCTTAATAGTAGAGTTCTTTGGCCATGCCAATAATTTACCATCCATGAAAGTTACCATGTATCCATTTTCTTCAAGTGTAGATATGTATACTAAATTTCTTTTGATACCTAGAAATTTATTTTAAATACCTCGATGATCTGAATAGAGATACTTGACTTGAGTCTAATGGTGCAAGTTCCAACACCTTTCATTGGATATACAAAGTCATCTCCAATATTTTCTTCCTCATCATTTTTTTCTACCATGGAATCTAATAGTTTTTTTAATCCAATATTATGTCTTGAGGAACCAGTGTCTATGACCTAGGTACTTTTATTAGAGACTTGATTTGAGAGTGTGGAGTAGAAAAGAAGCTTCTTGAATTCATGCTCTAGTTTATTCTTATTTACCTTGGAAAATGAGGCTTGATGCTTTCTATATGGACAATTTACTACATAGTGTCCATACTGATCGCATCTGAAACATTGTACCTTTGACATATCTTTCTTGGATTTACCATTCCCATGATTGTTTTTCCTTTTCTTGAAATGTTTCTTCTTTTCTTTCTTGTTAGAATTTGCATTTAATACATGAAGATCTTCATCAATAGTTTTCCTCTTGAGTCCTTTCTTTGCTAGTCTTGATTCTTCTTGGAGACAATCTGATCTTAGCCAGTCAAATTTTGGAAATTTAGACCTAGCACTAATGTCTAAAACAAATTTCTCCCAGGAGTCAGGTAGACTATCTCAGGGAATTAATGATAATTCCTTACATTCTATCTTGTACCCAAGTATTAACAGTTGATCTCTTAGAGCTAAGATTCTCATAAAGTATGAGTTGATTGATTTTCCTTTGTTCATACTTATATCGTTAATCTCTCTCTTCAGGGCTAAGCTCTTGCTGGCACTACTTATTTCATAAATGTTGACAAGTGTTTTAAACATGTGATATGTCATTTAATATTTTGTGTGGTACAATATGATCTCTTACTCCATCGATTATGATTTTCATGGCTCTAGTTCTATCTTATCTTCTTTTATGAATGAATTAACCTTATTTTATTTTAGTATCATTAGTATTTTGAACTTCCATGATTAAAAGTTGTTCTCTCCTTCAAGCATATCCTTAAATCTAATAATGCTTTCCATGGAAATGTGATGTACAATAAATTATATTTAAATGTCTTAAGATTGAAAGCTTCTTGGATCTTCTTTAACTTAGCTTTGATACCATCTAAATGCAATTCAAACTTCTATTCAAGTGATAATTATAGCTTTTGTATCCCCTTTATTTCTTTATAAATATAATGTGAATATACAACCTTCTAATTAAATTATTTTGTATCCAAATTGTTGAATATACTATGTTTAATTTCAATATGTTTCAACCAACGATCATTTTGTACATATGTATAAGAAAATATTATGAGCCACGTAAATGATAAGTCGTGACTCATTAATGAGTCACATTTTATCATTGATTTGACTCTTCATAACAAATAAGTCGATGTTAATACAAATCGATATTGAATCAATATCACATAAGATGATAATACTATTGGTGATAACATAATAGTTTTGAAACTTAAACTGATACTAATCAGTATTCATTTTAAGTGGACAGTCATATATAAATCGGTGATCATCAATTTATCATTAATAATAATCGATGGTTATGAATCTATCACTAATGATAATCGATGATCATCAATTCAGTACTCATGATAATCGATAGTTATAACATGAGAATATTTATCATTAAAATATGTATATGGATATATATTAATGTATATATAATGATAGATATTTTTGTTATATCTATAAATGTATTATATATATTTATTTATATATTTATCTTATTGACGTTATCATATTTAACATCATTCATAGAATTCAATTTTCCATTTGGATCAACAAAATAAAAATTTACTACTTTTCATTTGAATTTATGTGCACTTTGTGAAGGATTATAGACTATTTATTTTGTCACTATTTAAGTTTGACTAAGAAGATCAGGCTTTCTTGTATGCCTTTGGGGTTGGTTTCTCAAATAGTTTCACATCTTTTTAGTTTTCTCTTTTTCTGTATAGTGTATAAATCACATAGTATATCTACTAAAAGTTAAGCTTGTCACCTTGTATCCCTTCTTTAATATATGTTCTCTATATAAACATCTAATAACGTAAATATTATTAATAAAAAAATTGGTAACTGATGAACTTAAACCTATTAGAATTAGTTAGAAATAATGACAACAAAGATGAAAAATATTTCTTGAAGAGATTAATCATCCAAATATCAATGACTTCTTGTAATAAAGCATCTAATTCAACATTCAACAATTAATTGCAAGGTGGAAGACATACTCCTTACTTTGCATACTCCTTACTTTGCATAGATTAAAAAATAAATATAGTAAAAAATATTATTGGATAATATTATTTAGAATATAATAATATAAGATAGTAAAAAAAATTGTAATATCAATTATTACAATATAGTATTTTAATTATAATAATATTAAAAAGATTCATAATAAATGTCGGCTCTAATAAAATGAAGAAATTGTTGATACTTCAAATTTGAATAAGATTTGAAGTGAATAAGTTTAATGTCAGAATGTAATTGTTTATAATCAACGTATATATATGGATTTGAATCTAATTCATGCAAATAGATTTACATGAACCTCAATGCGATTTATAGAAATGTATCCTACAATTCGTAAATCTTTTGTATTAGTAAATACAATTTATTTTGATGTTTATACTTGTAATGAAGGTCAAATATATTTTATAAAGATCTTAGCAAATTGCATACTTTAAAGAAGTCTTTCTTTAAGATTTAAGATTTGATTTAATAATATATAATAAATAAATATTTAATATGTAATGAAGGTTTTATATTTTGTTTAATGAAGGCAATCTAGAGTTTGAAAAAATACATATAACAAAGATTTAGTATAAAATTAAGGTTCGGAAATGTGTTTGACAAAGAAGTGCAATAACTAAAGACTATTAATGTAGTATGAGTTGATGACAAAAGAAATAGTGATCATAAAATTTTCACAATTAGATAAGAATGTGTATGGAATGGATTATCTATACTTATATAGACATAATTTGCAAAGTTTTGATATAAGACTTGGTAAATTATGTTTTGATAAAAAAGTGATGCCTTGATGTTCATTTAAATTTTTGTATCTGAAACTTTAAAGAATGAAGTCATCGTTGTGAAAATGAAGTAGATCTAACCTATAGGTGAATATTGGATCTTGGGAAAGAAAAGAAAAACTTATGCTTTCAAAATAGTTTGGGTAGGGGCAAAGATATGTGTTGTGGTCCTTTTTGAGTGTTTAATTTGAAACTTCAAAAGTATAGAATTCATAGTTGTGAAAATGAACGAGTTTGAATTCCTGTAAAGTCTTTCTTTCATTTAAATGTAGTCATTTTTAGGATTATCATAGAAGTTTTCCCCATATAGTTTTTCTAAATACTGACATGATCAATTTTTTAAAATATCATTACACTTCAATAACTAAGAAGAATTGGTTTGATGAATAAAGCCCTTACCACGAAAGTGGCATGAAAACTCATAGAAGGAAAGGCAGACTGATGCAGAATAATGGAAGCCAAGTACCTCCAAGGACATCCCTATGGGAGGATGTACCACAATAGGGTGAACCCACAATAGTGGGTTACACTTTTTTGCCTGAACGGACACTGAACTCTACATTTTGAAAAAAAATTAGATTCGGATGCATATTGTCGTTAAACCATTTGAAATCAGAAAATAAAGTAAATTAGATTCTTTTAGGACTTTTTGTCTAGATTCTAAATATATTTTTTATTTTTATTTTTGAATTGATTTGAATGGGTTTTTCTTTCTCCCACGAAAACTGGTATGTTGCTAAAAATGTCATTTTCAAAGAGTTACATTATTTTCATAGAGCATAACTTTTTTTCTAAAATAGATATCAATGTGAATCTTTCGAATTTAATTTTTAAACATCCATACAGAGGGCATGCATTTGGTTTAATAACATTATCATGATTATTTCATATTTTATTAACGTTTGAAGTTGACTAAACTGTAATTTTGACATACCTTGACTACATAGCTTATAACTTGTCATGTATTTGTCCAATTTCATTTTTATTTTTTTTGATAGAAAGATAAATTCAATACCTAGCACATAGATATTTTTTAGAATTTTGTTTCTCTCATTTACTATTTTTCCATAAGCGTCAAACATAGAGGTTGACATACGGTGAAATATCTATGTTTAGTAAAACTAAAAATACAAAGTCATAACAAAATTAATATATATTAACATTATAATTATTGGAAAGATTTTTCTCAGTAGTACCTTACTACATAGATAGGTTTGTCAAATAGATTCATTTGATTTTCCAAAAGATAAATTCGAAGTGATTTTTTGTCAGCATTTTAATAGGTGCAAAGGAGACTCCATTATAGGTATGAATGAGGAGTATAGATGTTATATCAATATTTTTTTTATCTAAGAGGCTTTGAGATAACCATTTGTAATTAAATCCTTCAAATGGAATCTCTCAAGGCTTAAATCATCATTTTTTATTAAAAATGTGTTATTTCAGCAAAAATCGGCATCTCTAAAAAAGTGTAACCCACTATTGTGGGGTCACCCAATAGTGACCTCCCAAGTGGATCCAAACTCTGGATGAACATCTGTAAATGCAAGACCCTTCTATCTAAAGGAGCTTTTTGATAAATTGGAAATGGGAGATCCATCAGATTTTGGAATGACCACTAGATCCTGAACCAACCTAACCTGGGCTACAGATTCAAACCTCTTATGGACTACCTTAGATCTGTCCTGGGAAATAGAGCCTCCAACTACATCGATAGCAGGGTCTGGAAGGATATACCTAATCGGTTAAGGGACAGACTGAATCTTCAACATTTGGCCAACAAACTCATGGAAAACCTGACTAATATCAGAATATTGGGGCTTGCTGACTCCATTATCTAGGCCCCCACCCAGGCTGGTACTTTCTCTATTAAATCTACTTACAATCCTCTTCTAAAGGAGGAGAGTAACCCGGGGGATTGGAAGAAGGTGTGGATCCCTCAACTCACACCAAAAATCAATTTTTTCTGGTGGACTCTTATGCATGGTAAGGTCCTAACCTAGGATAATCTTATAAAGAGGAGCTTCTCCATGGTGAACAATTGTGTCCTATGTAAGAAGGAGGAAACGGTGAACCACCTATTTATCCACTATGATTATGCCACTAGCATATGGCAAGAGGTGATCAGAAAATTGGGTATCTCTTGGGCCCTGGGTAGAGAAGTGCATCAATTTAATAACTGAAGATCTCCCTCCAATCACCCCCTGCTCCA
This sequence comes from Chamaecyparis obtusa, assembly GCA_027943335.1. NCBI lineage: Eukaryota > Viridiplantae > Streptophyta > Pinopsida > Cupressales > Cupressaceae > Chamaecyparis > Chamaecyparis obtusa. The sequence goes on along the minus strand of BSBK01014603.1, from coordinate 42,177 downwards.
ACTCCTTTGTCGTATGCTACCCCCTTGCATCTGTTGGACCATTTGGAAGGAGAGGAACAACAAGATTTTCAGGGAGGATAGTAATCAATCTAAGACTTGTCTCCATATTGGAACTAAGTTCCTATGTGAGAATGTCAGGGCAGCTAAGTGGAAGCTTCCCTCTTTTCCTCCTGCTGTCTGGGAGGTTAGAATTGCCGATAGCTGGAATCTCCTAGCTGGCTTCTCTAGATTTGATGATGCTAAAAGGATAGCTAGAAAAGCTACTAGATGGACCGCCCCTCTCAGAGGATTGACCAAATTAAACTTTGATGGGGCTCCAAATAATCTTGGCCAAGGAGGGGGTGGTATCCTGAGAGATCACAAAGGCACTTGCCTACTGGCTTATCCTGGGCCACTCAATAACTGCACTGTCACCCAAGTGGAGGGAATGGCCCTTCTTTGGCGGATTAAATTCACTAACCAAATGAATATCATGCTATTGGAAATCAAGGGAGATTCCAAAGTGGTTGTTGAGGCTGTCAAAAGTGGAGCTAGTGCAAGGTGGTGGGTTAAATCTATTATGCTAGAGATTCGTGAGCTGCTCAACAACTTTCGGTGTACGACTATTGGTCACATGTATAGAGGGGAATTCGGTTGCTGACTCGATGGCAACAATAGACCTAAAACAAATCAAAATTAATAGTTGGAGGGTGGTTAGCGATTTACCTATGGTGACTTAGCAACTCATTGGAGGAGAAATGAATATTACAATTTAAATAAGCCAAGTTGTCATATTCATTACGAATCCTTCCTGGATCACGTGCTGGCGTGCTCTGGTGATTTTTGTGACTATGAAAAGGAGAACCCAAAACCCCATAAAGAATCATCATTACCTTTCAAATGTGTGGAGTGGGATCTGTCCGAATCAGAGGGCTTACTTGGCTAATAAGGACAACAAGTGCGTCCCTGGCATTATTGCTATTAATGGCACCTGGAGATCCGTTAGATCTGGCTGTACAGAGGCCATCTTCCAAAATTTTACCCAAGGCCAGCATTTTAAGAATAATCTTTCCTTGAAAAGGCCACGCAAAAACAAGGGGTTTTTTATGATCTGCAAAAAGCCTCTGCTCTTAGGTTTTCAGGATATTTTGGTGCAAGAGGGGTAGAGCTTTGAAATGGGAGGAAACACTCTTCGCATTGAACCTGACAACATCGATGAGGCTTTCACCTCTAATACATTGGTGACTCATTACTGCAAAGAAAGTAGCATATGAGGTTTTATGGAGTGAATGAAAGGTGGGCATGATGAGCATATTTTCAAACAATTCATCTTGTCCTGGAACAACAGGAGTGTCTCGGTTGGGAGAATCCACTTCCAGATTAACGAAGAGGTCATTGCAAAGGTGATAGGGCTCTCTATGGAAGGGAGGAAATACAAAAAGACCAGTCAGACTCCTGACCCTACCAGCCTCAACCAGTTTTTCAAGGAAGGTGAGCAGCCAGTGAAGAAGCAAGGGGGTTATAACAAGGAAGAGTTGTCGGACTTCTGGCCAAAAATTTGCCTCATTGTGATGAAATATTTTATGCTGGAAAGTAAGTTCACTGTGTTTTACTACTACCACTTATCATTTCTGAATCATATTAGAAATAAGAATTTAATTTCCATACCCTTCTATCTTTTGTATTCCATAGAGAGCAATATCCTGGATATTAAGGACAACCTTGATAAATCAATCTCTATCCTCCATCAGGGCCTCCTTCTCTGCATTTACCACTTTCACAAAGCTATCTACCCAGCGCCCCAACCCCCCTTGATTATTCAAGAGATGACCCAGGAGGAGTCCCCGGCCAAAACTAAAAATCCCACCCATTCCACCTCCCAGTCCACCCAAGTTATCCAGGAGTCTGAGTTGGGTGCTAAAGAGGGAAGAACCCACAAAAAATGTGTTTAAAACCCTTTCAATAGGAAGGAGGGATAGGAGGAGTCTCATGTGGCCGAGTTTGTGGAGAACAAAGATAGGAAGGAGTCTGACAGTACTCCTGAGATCGAATGAAGGCCCAATAAATGGAGAATGATAGAGAACCAGGTTAATCTGGAGGTGGACTTAAGTGGTTCGGGTTGCCGGAGGCCTAATAGAATTGTCAAGGAACAGTGTAAAACCAGGATGATGGAAGCGGCCTCTAGAGAGCAATCCTTGTCTGAAAAAGACTCACACCACTGAGTCCATGAAAGGTTCCTCGGATGATCATATGAGTCCCCTTAGGACTGGTAACACTCCCCTGCCCAACCTACAACAAACCATGGAAATCCCCAATAACCCTACCCCGTCGCTGAGTCCCTTTCATGATCCCCAAGATAAGCCCCCCACCTCTGATTACAATACCGAGGTACAGGCTGACAAAAATAAATTGAAAGACACTCTAAAGAGGAGGTTCTCTGATATGGACAAGAAAATTGTGGACATCAAAAATAATATGCAGGAACTGAAGCACCATTGCATGATGACCAACAAATTTTTCCTGAAGGTCATGCATGCTTCGGCTACGACCCTTTGTAATGTGTAGGAAAAGCTGGCGGGTGGCAGTCTGGAAGCGGATAAGGATAACAAGGATATTTTCCAGTTCTTGCAGGAGGAGTGGGCTAGGACCCTGCTGTCTAAGCATCTAGGTGGGAAAAACTAACTGCTGGTGTCCATGAGTTGGTTAATTTTAACTGGGCATGGCCCTCGGATCCCTTGTTTTGCGTTCGGGGTTAATGTTACTTTTTATAGCTTTTGGTTCAGTCTTGCATGGTTTATGACTATTATTTTATATGCTACTCTTCATTTTAAGTACTTTGGTTTAATCTTTTTGATCAGTACTGTGATTTAGGTTTTTGATAAGGGCAAAATTAGACTTGGTGACTCTGCTGTTAACTGTTTTATCTATTTTGACTAGTGCCATTAATGTGCTATTAATGTACTTCTAGTCCCTTTGTTCTGCGGGCCAGCACCCTCTTGCTACTTTTTCTATCAAAAACATATATCTCTAACAACTAATTTACAACTTTATAAATTGAATTTATTTTATCAACTATACAAATTATTCCTTTACTATTGCTTTTTATTTTTATTTATTTATTATATACCCTTCAATATATCATCCTAAGAATATGTTACCGTGGGCCTATCTATTGCAACTCGTTATAGTGTAAGTGCTTGTTACTGTCATCCAGCTAAAAAGAGTTTGTTAAGTCTTATTCAGATGCATACGTTAATTACCAATACCATTCTTGACGGAGTCAATTGATCAAAGAAGTCATTGAAGCATGTACGACTACTCTTTGAGTAAATCTAGACGAACACGGTAAACTCGTAGTTAATCCAGCATTTCATTATCTTGTTATGTTCGCTTGCACGTAATACGGTATTCATTTTAGTAAAGATCCAGACGCGAGCAACTGGAAATAGAATGTGTCAAGATAGTAGGAAAAGTCCAAAGTGCCCAGTCTAAGCTGCGATGCATTAAATGCTATCATCTTATATTGGAAATGTTCAGAATGGTGGGACAGACAATAAGGCTGGGTCATATTGTCTAGTCCACGTTGACAAGATCAAACGAGTCCGCAGAATATGGTGTTAAATACCACATCCCTCTGTCGTATACAGCATAGCCAAAAGAGTTTTTGTAACATTCTCCTCTCCTCTAACAGAATTTCGACTACCGTTTAACTACTCTGAAGTGAAATGGCAGCGAGTATGCTGGTTATTGCTTTCTTCGTATTACTTTTATCTACTACAGCTAATGGGGATGGGCTGAAGGTGGATTATTATCGCCAAACATGTCCGGAGGCCGAAGAGATCATCAGTGAAACTGTTGCCAAGGCTGTTAAAGCGAATCCTGGTGTAGCAGCTGGTCTCATAAGGATGCATTTCCACGATTGCTTTGTAAGAGTAAGTGTTTTGAAACATACTTGTCTCGAATTTCATCCATTATTTCATGAGAAGACTGTTAAAATATGTATATTTACAGCAGTGATTAATGACGAATTGCAGGGTTGTGATGGATCAATTCTCCTTGATTCCTCAGACAACACAGCAGAGAAGAATTCGCCTGTCAACAACCCAAGCCTGAGGGGCTACGACATAATTGATGAAGCCAAGTCCAAACTGGAGGCCAAATGTGCCGGTATCGTTTCTTGTGCCGACATAGTTGCATTTGCTGCAAGAGATAGTGCTCACCAAGTACGTATTATTATTATTGGTGATGATAAACTAGCGATTATGTAGCAGGAATAATACCTTAACATACATTGCTACGGATGAAAATTCAGGCTGGTGGATTATTTTGGGCGGTTGAAGGCGGACGAAGAGACGGAAGGATATCTCTCGCATCAGAGGTCACGGACAATATTCCTTCTCCATCATTTGATTTAAACAGGTTGACACAATTTTTTGCTTCAAAGCAATTGTCACAGGAGGAGATGGTCACTCTCTCAGGTAGGCCTGCATACGTCCTTCTGATGCTTAATGAATTCATTAAATCGGATGTAAATTATGTCATTATATTAATAATCTGACTGATTTTGCAGGGGCCCATTCAATTGGGGTTTCTCACTGTGCTTCATTCAGCGCAGATCGGCTCTACAACTTCAGCGGCAGAGGTGTTCAAGACCCTTCCATCGAATCAAACTATGCTCTTCAGCTCAAGGAAAAATGCCCTTCTTCGGCCTCAACCGACATCGTTATTACACTGGATCCTCTCACTCCTACTAATTTGGACGTGAAATACTACGTGGGTTTGCAATACAAGCGTGGATTGCTGAAGTCGGATCAGACTTTGATGTCAAATGATGCCACCTCTAGACAGGTGAAGATAAACTCCAATTATCCCACAATTTGGAGGAAAAACTTTGGGCGAGCAATGGTAAAGATGGGTGCAATTGATGTGTTGACAGGATCACAGGGAGAGATAAGGAAACAGTGCCGTGTCCCCAACTAGACTATTCTTCCAGAGCCCATAAAATTCTTTAAGACTCATTGCTTTATTGTTTTGTACCATTCTTTAATTGCAATTCTTTCATGCACAAGAAAAAATAACAGATATTTGGTAACATATATCCTTGCTTCACCATTCATGTGATTCAAATATGGTAGAGGGATAATTATTGGTGAATATAATTGTTAAAAATAAAATGATAAAAAAATAAATTCAAATTTTGATAAATTAAGAAGTTGAGTATGATTAAATGTGATTGGAAAACATTATTATTGGTATGGTGTCATAGCTAAGTTGAGGTATTGTTATGCTTACCATCAAGGTTGAAATCTTATCAGGATGGTATTGTTGAATGTTTATATTTGAGATTAGGTCTCATTTGTGAGCTTGCAAGTTTATCACTCTAGACCAAATGAACTTCAACATATTGTTTGTTCTAATATAGAAATGTAAAATGTAATAATGTACTATCTCTAGTATCAAATAATTGAGAGCTTATAGTTTGAATACATTGAGTGCATCAGGCTAGCATAATTTAATTCTACTAGTGTGGGTCTAATCCAATAATAATAAAATAGTATCTTTAAAAAACTTCTCCAAAGAATAGTCTACTAATCCAAAGAATCCTACCTAATTACATTATTTTTTAATAAATAATGTTTCATAATGTTTAGAATAAACTATATATTTTTCCAGCTAGTTTAAACTTAATTAGTAGAAATATTGCATAAACATAATTTCCATGGTGAAGACCAAAAGTAGGACTAAAAAAATAACCATTTGTAAGGAATATTTGGGCTCAGATTCTCCCTTTCCTCACTTGGAATGTGTGGACAGAAAGAAATAACAAAACTTCTAGGGACCAAGCCAAAACCATCCCTATCCCATTCTAGATCATAAAAGAGCATGTCACTCAAAACTTCAATATTACTTCTTTTAGTAAACGAAGAGTTATCCCTGCTCTTTATGACTTTTGGATTAAACAAAAATGGAGTATTCATCATAATCTTCTCAATATTAAATGGGATAGCATTTGGAAAATAAGTCTAACTAAATGGATTCCTCCTGAGATAGGATGGGTGAAATATAATGTTGATGGTCGTGCTAAAGGCAACCTGGGGATCTCTACTGGTGGAGGAGTTAAAAGGGATTAGAAACGAATGTTCATTGGAGGATTTGACAAGAATCTTGGAGTTGGAACCAATAAATATGATGAATCAATTTCTGCCTCGGAGAGTATAAAATGTTTGAAAGAACTAAATTATGTTAGAGTTATATTAGAAGGAGACTCTAAATTTATTATCGACCATCTACAAGGTAAGGTTGGTTGTTCCTAGTACATTTCAAGTCCGATGGAGGATTGTAGGACAATTCTCTCAACTTTTAGCCAATACAAGATTCTCCATACTCTTAGGGAGGGTAATAGCTCTCTAGATTATATGGCTAACTAGGGCCTCAATGCCCATGTTTCTTATTGTATCACCTTTTATCATTTCCCCCAAAGGATTAAAGATATTTTGGGCAATGAAAAAAAAATTACTAGTCTTATGTTTCGTCTATACTCGTGGAAGGTGTTTGTGTGCATGGGATGTGTGATGTTCAGTCCTGTTATTTTTATGGGTGATGTATGACATCAATATGAATGGAAACAATTTGTTTAAGCATTCTCGAGCGGTCTATGATATGGGATTTTTCCCTAGGGGTCACTATGGTTCTTGCATTGGGGTTTGGCATACCTGGCACAAAGGAGAACATTTCAATAATTTCAACACTTGAGTAAGTTATGTGGACTAATTTTATTGAAAAAAAATAGGCACGGATAAATATTACCTTCCCATGTGGTAATGGTAATTTCAAATCTCCACAAGATTATTTTAATAGCTATCTAGACACTTGCATCATTATGAAAGGTGATGAAAGAAAAAGAAATTGGTTTAATTGAAAGCTCAAGTTATACTTCCTCAAGAATCTTTGTGACTTGAATAGAAAGAGATGCAAAAATGATTTTTTTGTTTATTGCATTTTAAGTTATAGTGGGCCTATTGGAATGATAACGAACAATACTCAAATTAGTTTCAAGGAGGTTGGAATCATGAGTGGGCCTCTTAAGAAGGTGGATCCAAGGGATTGTAAAGAGTTATTACAAAATAGGGAGTTATGGGATGAGTCTAGAAAAGTTGGTAAGACCGATTACATTGAAGCTATGATAAGGTTTAATAGTACCATTTCTATGAAATTCTTTAATTCATGGAATAAGTCTAATGTGTCTATTGGGAGGATTAAATTATGTGTTACATGGGAGCTAATAGTTGAAGTGATGGGTTTGCGATCTGATTGGGAAAAGATGGAAAGAAAGAGTACACTAGATTACAAAGTCTATATGAATAAGTTCTTTGAGAAGGGTGAGAAGATGGAAATTGTAGCTAATGGTAATGGGTATAAGTTTTCTTCCATTTCCCCTCCCTATGCTTTGGTTTGTCTCTATGTAATTATGTATTTTACTTTAGAGGGTCATTTTACTGCCTATCACAGATACTATTTTCCTATTTTAAAGCACATTAGGCATGGGGAAAAAATCAATGTTCTATTTTTCATATTCTCTTTTTTGATCAATAGTATTTCTAAACGTGAATCCCCTCCTCTCCAACAATGGTTAATGTATATTTTGTATCAGCATGGTTTTGAAAATTCTCCTCTTTACAGTTGCTGCATTAGCTACCCTCAATTGAAAAACCAATATATAGCTGAAACCCTTCATAACACTGTTAAAATTAAGGAATTTTATAGTAGCCCTCTTTCTAAAAGCTCAAACCCAAAACCTAAGTAAAATAAAATAAAAAAGTAAAACCCCTTCTCCTTCGATGCCAAAATATCATTTGAAGAAGCTCTTCTTGACACTGCCCTAACTAAAAAGAAAGCCCTTAAGAGTACATCTAGTCATCCCAAGTCTAGGAAACCCAACTTTGGTGCCAACAAGACAATCATTAATCTAAATAAGAAAGATACTAATGAGGTTAAATAAGGTTAAAAAATGGACTCTATGTATAGAGAAAATAAATTATAAATATGATTTTTTGTGAATGTAGGTTTTCTCATTTGAGGAACAAAAGAGAAATTAAAGGTAAAATTAATGACAAGTAATTTTTTCCTAAAACAAACTTAGAACATGAGCCCAAAGATAGTGATTCTTTTACCAATTCAGATGATGAAGACTATGAAAAAGAGGAAGAGAAGTTGGATGAGATGAAAGAGAGAGACTCCTTGGAGATAACTATGAGCCTCAATAAGTTTGAGGAGATGGTAAATACAACGTGTAACACCCCTATTATTCTTGAAGAATCTTGTTTGAAAAGTAAATCCACTACTCCTTTCCTTGACCTCAAAAAAGATAATAGCACTCAGGACCAGATCAAGTATATTTAGGAAAGAGTGGCTAGTCTATAGAAGTCTATCACTCCTACTATTAGAAAGAGAAGCTTAATATTACTATCTCTTCATGTTTTAGGTTGGTGGGTAAGATTATGAAGATGAATATCTTTGGCATGGCTATGGGAAAGAGAAGATTGAGAAAGAATGCAAAGAAGAAGGAACTTGAAGGCAAGGACAAGAAGGAAACTCGGGGAAATGAAAATGAAAAGTGACAGAAGGAACTCCACTATCTCTCAAAGGATTGGGAGACCATTTATAAATTTAATTATACTTAATTTACTTCTCTTTACAGTGAGCTATTATGCTGATTTGGGTATTGATACTCTATTTAAATTTTACATCTTGTTTATTTTTTACTATTCTTTGTTTGGTATGAAATAGGAATCTGTGATACCATCTCTTAGGCATAAGATTTTTTTTAGTCCTTTTTACTTAGATGATGAAGGAAAATACAATAGATGATAATGAGACTGATGTTAGCTTAGGGGAAGTTGATAGTTTTAATATATTATTTGATATTAATTTTCATTAGTGTTGGGTTTTGGTGTCTTTTGGTTGTAATGGCATGAAGCTTGGTCCTTTCTTTTATGATGTAATATGATTTTTTTTTATATCTAGGTTCAGGGCCATCTCCCTACCATCTTAATAAAAAACATTGGAAATCTATTTTTGTAAGGCAAGGGTATGGTTTTCATAAGTTTAAAACTCAGAGATATATTATTTAGAATAAATAATAATCTATAAAAATTATAGGATTGTAATAGTTCCAGGGGAAGAAAGGGAAATACTATATAACATCCTTTAAAAGGTAATGCATTTCTATTTAACCTTATTAGCATGGGAGGGAGTGTCAAAATCTTTCACACTATTCAAAGTACTGGACATAATCTTATTTTGCGTATGTGAGTTACATAGGTGGAAAGAGTAGATTAAACAATTATACCCTATTGAATGAGATCTTTGGCCTTCTCAAGAAGAACTCAATTGCTAAATGGAATTAAGAAGTGAATGTGATAAAATAATGAGTTGATCAATTCATTAACAATTTTAAATTATAGGATGATGTACATAGTGGGATAAATGTTCACTTCATCTCAAGGTTTAGGGATATCAGCCTTTCTATACCCATTTTCAAACATTTTTCACCTTATATACTCCCTAAAATAGGTTATTTATCAAATTTGTTCTTTAGACTTTTCCACCTATTTGAATTTCATCATATCTTTATCTTAGAAGTCGAACCCATATTTTCCATTACAATGACATGTTTAGATGTTTCACACTCTTTCTATGACCTCATCCTTGATATTGATATTTTTTTCTAAACTATAAATTTAAAGACATTTGAATATTACAAATAAATACTCTCAAAATTTTAATAAATATATTAAATTATTAATTATAATTTAAAAATAATTTTTTTGTATACAATATGTCCAAATCCTTGACATATAAATACTAATTGAAAAAGGTCCACAAATTTTAAATTGTATACTATTTTAAAATTTGAAATGCATTACACTCTGCACTTCATTACCTATAACTCATAAAAAAAGTTTCTTGATCATGTTAGGGTAGATAGAAAATTATTTTTTCCATTTAAAAAAAAATTATAACCAATAGTGTACTCATAGAAAATATTAACAAAAATATGTATTGTGTATGCTTTTAATTACATTTAAATATTCTAAAAAAATTCTCATACTTTTGTTATCTAGAAGGACCCATATTTTAATAAAATTCTACTAATTCAAAGTTTTTAATTAGGGTAAAAGTAATTTTTGAAGGGACCCAAAACTATTTAACATAAAAAAAATACATAGATAAAGTAGTTTGTACCAACCAAGAGATATAAATGATCAAAAAATTAAACTAAACATATATATCTAGAGAAACGACCACTAAGAGGTGCCTAGGAGACAATAGATTGATAAAAATGAAACAAGAAATAGAGCACTAGAAAAATCAAGCCAACTTCTTTAGAACCGTAGATACTTCTGCCTCTAGTCTGGTCATATCTTGAGCAATTGTTTTCAAGCTTGAACTTCACGAGGGCATTATCCTCTTTCCTTATGAGGTTTCTTCTTGTCTGACTACTGCGCCCAGACATGTCCTAACCTTTAACCTAATCTAGTTCTAGAATCTTCTTGTCTTGATCTTCATTGTCAAGGGTGTCAACCAACTTGTTCATTGCCTCTATGATATTCTTAATACTCTGATCTCTCTATTTTATAGCCTTGTGAATAACCTCCTTAAGACTATTCATATTTTCATCTAGTTGAAACTATTCCTTTTTCATCTTTTCCATAACATCAATGTTCTTCTTTAGGCAATCTACACATGACTTATTTTCCTTTGAAGTCCATAAACTCTACCCAACCCCATTAGTGGCACTATCCTTACAAATAACATTAACAAATAAAATATCCAATTTCTTATCTAATGCTCTTCATTTGATCTTCTATTCATTGGTCTCATGGAAAATCCATTAGAAAAGGGAAAATGAATAAATAATGGTCCCTAGCAAGACCCAAGATATCACAAAAATCCTCACGATCAAGTTTTGGATGCCAAGAGTCAGTATTTGACTGCATTGGGGATGAAACTCCCTCCTTTCTAAGAATAAAATCACTAGTAATAGGGATAGAAAAAACCATAGGGGATTTAGGGGTTTGAATTTTCACTACTATTTCTTTCTTCTTATCCATATCCTTCTCCTTACACTTTCATTTTGTTCTAATTTCAGTGTTCCCTACAAAAAAATCAATAATAGGGGAGTCAACTCAAGGAACTTTACCCTTTCTCATATTCTCTTTGGATTTTCTAGTAATTGGGGGATTCAATCAAGAACTCTTCATATTATCCTTTCGAGACATGTCAACTTTAGAATTCAAGACTTTAGCAATTTACTCAATTTATGTGGAGAACACAAGCTCATCATCATCAGTATTAGACTCTTTTCCCCTGCCTCTTCCTCATGATTTATCCTCTTATCAAGGGTTTTTTTATATAAGATTAGTGAATGTGATCTAATTCTTCAGAGTAATAGTCCCCATCATCATCACTGTCTTAAACCAAACCCTAGCCACTAGTATCATCTTCATAAAATATAAAAATTGGGTTTCATTGGGTAGGGAGTGATTTACAACGATCATATATAACGACCAAAAGACCTTCATGCAACATTGGGCGGTGATCTTTGATGCTGGCCTTAATGGATGACCAAAGATAGAGAGAGATAAAAACCCTAGTTTGACAACAAAAATAGTTTAAAAGAGGAAAATGATGTCCAAAAACTAAATCATAGTTTAAATAATGATAAAAATTATTAAAATTATTTAAACAAAAGAGGAGTCTATAAAATGCATTAAATATTATATAAATTTTATTTTTACATTGTTATACATTATATCAATAACCTATTCATCTTTTCACATTCATATTATTAGGAAGTCACAATTAGTTAGATCACCAAAATGTTAAAAGTGAAGGCACTCTATAGAAAATGAGGATTTTAACCAAAGCAACCAAATGGAAAGAACAAGGAGCCTAACTCCAAAAAAAGATTCACATACTAACAATAGATGGGTTTAATAAGTAACCTTGAACCATCTGATAAACAAAATGCCTTTCTCTACACTCAACATAGCCATGAAAACTTAAAAATAATAATGGATTTTCAAATGCATCAAACAAAAATTACCTTGAGGAGTACCTTGACTAAAGATAGTCTTAGATAATGAAAAAGACTACAAAGACCTCAATAATAACTAATTTTGGAACAGATCTAGAAACCAAAAACTTCAAGAGCACTTTGAAGTAAAAAAGAGTAGTCAAGGAGTGACTCAAATAAAAATAAACCATTAGGTTTTGAAAGGAACACGAAAATATTGTACGAGTAAAACCACTAAAAAAAAAATGCATTCATAGGATTAAAAAAGGAAGAGGGGTACCTAAAACCCTATGGTAAAAATTAATAGTAACCATTATAGAAAGGACCACCTCAATAAGTCCTCTACTAGAAGAACAAGAACTAGTGGGAGCCACATCTATGTGACGCATAGGAGAAAAATGGGATAAATATGAAAATGCAAAGACCCTAGAGGAAAAAGAATACACCCATAAAAAACCAGATATCTTTGTAGAAGAAGTCACATAGGAAGTGTATCCCTCTCTGGGTAAAAGTAAAAACCTATGTCACACTTGTATAAAAGAAAAGGTCAAGACCACACAAACTGTTCAACTTTAACGACATAAATGTGGCATTTGTGTTTAGAATTTGAAGATGATGTAAATTGATGAAATGTGTAAAATTGGATAAAGTTTATGCCTATACTTTTTTAAAAAAAATAAATAAGAATTGACATAATTTTTTAATTTTTTAAGTCTATTTTTCAATTGTTGAAAAATGTTGAAAATCTAAGGTGTAGTTCCTGCCAAACAAGTATATACAAATAATATTTTTTTCCTCTGATTTCAAAATATGTTATAGATGAAATGTATAGCTATTGCGAAAAAATATTAGTTTTTGATGTATATTTTCTCTGATATAACTACTCCAAGTTTAACTTATTAGTAATCGACAATTTTCATCTCCCATCAAATTTCCCCTATCAAATCTAAACCATTTAGAAAAAAATTTATATATTATTGACGAGGACTCTCTCCTCTAGTGTTAAATATAAATCTTAATTTTTTAAAATGATTTACTATTTTTTTCCTTTAATTTAAGCAACATCGTCTCGAATGTTAAAATACCAACTTGTTGTATTTTAAAATTATAATATATTATATCTAATCAAAATACTATAAAATTTATATAAAAATAATCTTGACTCTGAGCACTACAAAAGGGTATTTTTATATATTTTTTTAAATATCATTAAAAAGTGTAGGAGTTATTGAAACGTCACTTTTCTAAAATAATTTTATTTCTTTGGTAATTTGACCCAAATTGCTATAAAACATGTATTTAATAGATATTTCCAATTGGAAAAGTTGAAGCACTTATCTAATGAATCTATCTAGATCATATGTTTGAAAAAAATAATTTTTAGTTAGAAATACTCAAATTCAGATGTGTTGATAAGTTAGTTTTAAACATGGCACAACTTTGTAATTTTACCCCTCTAGTACAAACCATGTAGAGATACCTTCCCTTAGAAAACCATCAATGTAAACCAATAGTTATTTAACCAAATGTCATTCTAATAGGAATGTCATCTTCCACTAAAATCTACAAGAATACTAAACCCAAATAACACTCATCTCTAAACAACAAAATCAAGATAGGATTCACCTCAAGGTTGGTAGTGACTATTGCTAAAGCCACTTACATATGACATGTACTAGGAAAGGTAGAGTTACCAGTAGAATATAATCTAGTACCTAGGAAATGGTTCCAAAAAATACACCCCACAAGGAAGAGCCGAGTAGTGATCTTCAATGAAGAAAATGGATGCACCAACATAAAACCTAGTTAAGCTTAAGAAGCAATAGTCATATAAATAAATCTCACAACCGAAGTAACCACATACAAGAGGGATAAAGGCCATAAATTTGAGTAGGGATACAAAAAAAACTAGATATTAGGGGATAATAATCACTCATCTCCAAAAAAAGAGTAATTACTAGCAGGGAGGGAGTAGATCAAAAGAAAGTAAAATCATTTCAGGTATAATGTGCTCATATAAAGGAAAATATCTATAGCTTCCAAGATAGGGCACCCATGATGTGACACATGGAAACAGCTATGTGTGCATCCAAAATAAATAGGATAAGACTTGAACAAGAGATAGGAAGAGTAAAAAATTCCTCAAATCTAACTCTAACTAGATATTCATAAAGAGCCTCAACTCTAAAAGCTACAAAATTTCTGATTCCTCTACTTGGAAAAAAAGACCCAAAGTTAGATCCACAAGGAAAAAGAATATGAACACCAAACATTAGAAACCACCATCCAATACAACACAACACAACCAAATAGTCATAGAAAGATTCGTGAACAAGTTACAACTCAAACAAGGAAAATAGATTCCAACTAGCCATGTCATTGAGCTTGCAACATGCCAAACCCAAAACTAGAAAGGGTGTATGCATAAAGTACATTAAACAAGGGAAAAAACCACACCATAAACCAATCATCATCATCATCATCATCATCATCATCATCATCCCTATCTCTAACATTGATTATGGTTTTAGAAACCTGTATAGCTTCTATGATTCTATAGCCATTCATATTTTCCACAATAGTGTGCTAGAATTTTTAGCTAGCTTTGACACTCAAATAATCATTTTGAGATTTAAACATTCACATTCAGACACCTATTACTACTAAACTGTAAAGAATTTGAAGATGATGTGACCTAGTCATTTGTGAAATTTTGTGTGTATCTTCTAAATATACTTTGTTGAAATTTTTTTGAATCAATATGTTTCCTTTTTTCCTCGAACTCAAAAATATTTTTTTTACACTAAAAAATATTTTTAAAGAGTGACACTCATTTTGTTTGGCATAACTCTTTTTCTAACGTGATTTTTTTGAGTTTAGTTTTGTAACATTCATATCTAATGTTTGTAATTGAGCTCATAACTTTGTCTTTAGTATTTCATATTCGTTTTAAGGTTTATAGTTGAGTTAAATGTAATTTTGAGATATGTTCAATTGGTTGATGATAACTTGTTATGTATGTGTAAATTTTATTTTTTATAGCTTTTGGTTCAGCCCCGTGTGGCTTATGACTATTATTTTATATCCTACTTTTCATTTTAAGTACTTTGGTTTAATCCTTTTGATCAGTACTGTGATTTATGTTTTTGATAGGGGCAAAATTAGACTTGGTGATTCTGCGGTTAACTATTTTATCTACTTTGACTAGTGTCATTAATGTGCTATTAATGTGCTTCTAGTCCCTTTGTTCTGCGAGCCAGCACCCTCTTGCTGCTTTTTCTATCAAAAACATATATCTCTAACAACTAATTTACAACTTTATAAATTGAATTTATTTTATCAACTATACAAATTAATCCTTTACTATTGCTTTTTATTTTTATTTATTTATTATATACCCTTCAATATATCATCCTAAGAATATCTTACCGTGGGCCTGTCTATTGCAACTCGTTATAGTGTAAGTGCTTGTTACTGTCATCCAGCTAAAAAGAATTTGTTAAGTCTTATTCAGATGCATACGTTAATTACCAACACCATTCTTGACGGAGTCAATGGATCAAAGAAGTCATTGAAGCATGTACTACTACTCTTTGAGTAAATCTAGACGAACACGGTAAACTCGTAGTTAATCCAGCATTTCATTATCTTGTTATGTTCGCTTGCACGTAATACGTTATTCATTTTAGTAAAGATCCAGACGCGAGCAACTGGAAATAGAATGTGTCAAGATAGTAGGAAAAGTCCAAAGTGCCCAGTCTAAGCTGCGATGCATTAAATGCTATCATCTTATATTGGAAATGTTCAGAATGGTGGGACAGACATAATAAGGCTTGGTCATATTATCTAGTCCGTGTTGACAAGATCAAACGAGTCCGCAGAATATGGTGTTAAATACCCCGTCTCTCTGCCGTATACAACATAGCCAAAAGAGTTTTTCTAACATTCTCCTCTCCTCTAAGAGAATTCCGACTAACGTTTAACTACTCTGAAGTGAAATGGAATCGAGTATGCTGGTTATTCCTTTGTTCGTATTACTTTTATTTACTAAAGCTAATGGGGATGGGTTGAAGGTGGGTTATTATTGGCAAACATGCCCTGAGGCCGAGGAGATCATCACTGAAACTGTTGCCAAGGCTGTTAAAGTGAATCCTGGTGTAGCAGCTGGTCTCATAAGGATGCATTTCCACGATTGCTTTGTAAGAGTAAGTGTTCTGCAATATTCTCATTTTGAATTTCATCCATTATTTCATGATAAGTATGTTAGAATATGTATATTTACAGCAGTACATTATGACGAATTGCAGGGTTGTGATGGATCAATTCTCCTTGATTCCTCAGACAACACAGCAGAGAAGGATTCGCCTGTCAACAACCCAAGCCTGAGGGTCTACGACATAATTGATGAAGCCAAGTCCAAACTGGAGGCCAAATGCGCCGGCGTCGTTTCTTGTGCCGACATAGTTGCATTTGCTGCAAGAGACAGTGCTTACCAAGTATGTGTCATTTAGAATAATAATATTGAACTTAAGATTATTTAGAAGGAATAATAGCTTAACATACATTACCACCGATGAAAATTCAGGCTGGTGGATTATTTTGGGCGGTTGAAGGCGGACGAAAAGACGGAAGGATATCTCTCGCATCAGAGGTCACAGACAACATTCCTTCTCCATCATTTGATTTAAACAGGTTGACACAATTTTTTGCCTCAAAGCAATTGTCGCAGGAGGACATGGTCACTCTCTCAGGTAGGTCTTCATATTTCCTCATAACGTTCAATGAATTGATTAATTTGGCTGTAGAATATATTTAAATAAACAATCTGATGCTTTTTGTAGGGGCCCACTCGATTGGGGTGTCTCACTGTGCTTCATTCACCGGGGATCGCCTGTACAACTTCAGCGGCAGAGGTGTTCAAGACCCTTCCATGGAATCAAACTATGCTCTTCAGCTCAAGGAAAAATGCCCTCCTTCGGCCTCAATCGACATCGTTGTTCCACTGGATCCTCTCACTCCCAATAATTTGGACGTTAAATACTACGTCGGTTTGCAATACAAGCGTGGATTGCTGAAGTCGGATCAGACTTTAATGTCAAATGATGCCACCTCCGGACAAGTGAAGATAAACTCCAAGTATCCCTCAATTTGGAGGAAAAACTTCGGGCGAGCAATGGTAAAGATGGGTGCAATTGACGTGTTGACAGGATCACAGGGAGAGATAAGGAAACAGTGCCATGTCCCCAACTAGACTATTGTTCCACAGCCCATAAAATTGTTTAAGCCTCATTGTACCTTTCTTTAATTGCAATTCTTTCATGCTAAAGAAAAATTAAGAGATATTTGGTAACATATATCCTTTCAATTTGTTTTTCTGTCTCGGTTATTAGAAAAATAAAATGATATTTTTAACCATACATTTATGTGTCTATATATATATATATTTCGTGCGTGGAGATACTAGCACCATATTAGAGGCTTCACCATTCATGCGATTCAAATATGGTAGAGGGCTAATTATTGGCCAATATAATTGTACACAATAAAATGATAAAAAAATAAATTCAAATTTTAGATAAATTAAGAAGTTGAGTAGGCTAATTATTGGCTAATATAATTGTACACAATAAAATGATAAAAAAATAAATTCAAATTTTAGATAAATTAAGAAGTTGAGTATGATTAAATGTGATGGGAAAAAGTTATTATTGGTATGGTGTGATAGCTAAGTTGAGGTGTTGTTATTCTTACCATCAAGGTTGAAATCCTAGATTGGGATGATTTTGTTGAATGTTTATATTTGAGATTAGGTTGCATTTGTGAGCTTGCAAGTTCATAACTCTAGACGAAATGAACTTTAAATTATTGTTTGTTCTAATATAGAAATGTAAAATGTAATACTTAACTATCTCTAATATCAAAGACTTGAGAACTTACAGTTTGAATACATTCAGTGCATTAGGCTAGAATAATTTAATTCTAGAAGTGTGGGTCTAATCCAATAATAATAAAATCGAACAATATCTAAAATATTCATTTCATACTGTATTTAATTATTATATATCATCAAATAAAATCTAATAACTTAAAGGAAAACTTCTTTAAAGTATGGAACATTCTAAGATCATTATAAAGATTCCCAACCTTCATTACAAGTATAAACATCAAAATAAATCTTTATTTACTAATACAAAAGATTTACAAATTGTAGGGTACATTTCCACAAATTTCATTTAGGTTCATACATATCTATTTCGATGATTTATATTCAAATCTATATATAGGTTGATTGTAGACAATTAAGTTCTGAGATGAGACTTATTCACCTCAAATCTTATTGAAATTTAAGTATCAATAGTTTCTCGATATCCTTAGAGGCCACATATAATATGACATTTTTTTTATATTAGTATAATTAAAATTATTGTATTGTAATAATTGATATTATAATTTTTTTATTATCTTATATTATTATATTCTAAATAATATTATCATATAATATTTTTTACTATATTTATTTTTTAATTTGTGCAAGGTAAGGAGTACATGTCTTCCTACTTGCGATTAATTATTGAATGTCAAATTAGGTTATTTATTACTAGAATTAATTAATATTTCGATGATTAATCTCTTCAAGAAATATATTTTTTACTTTGTTGCCATTATTTTCTATTGATTCTAACTTTTTTTGTTCATCACTTACCAAAATTTTTAATTAAAAATATTAGCATTATTATATGATTATATATAAAAGATACATTAAAGAAGGTCTACAAGGTGACAACTTTAACTTTTAGCAGATATACTATGTGATTTCTATGATATACATTAAAGTAGTAAACTAGAAAGGTGCAATATTGATTTTGGAAACCAATCTAAGAGGTGTACCATAAATTTTTTCTATGCATTTAATGGTGTTACTTTGATGCTCAAAGATGGGGGGTGTTATTTTAGATCTCTCTTTAATCAATCTACCTTTTTATACTTACAATAATTCTTAGATGCTAAGACTCATGATAGAGAAAATAACTTACCTCTTTTTCCCCCATGAAATCTACAACATGACCACTTGTTATGATACAAAACGTTGAGATTGAGCATTATAGAATTCCATACATTTAATTTCTTTTCAAATATTTTAAAATCAATATTGGTTAGTTTTATTTCCTAAAGAAGATTGATTATCCTATAACTTATCTTCTATTTCTCATGACCAATCATTGTTTATTAGGGGCATTAAGGCCCTTAGCATTCCATTTAATGAGCTCCAAAACTCCTAGGCAAGGGGGCACCCTTCCTTGATCAATCAACATCCAAGACATTTTTTCCTAACACTTTGCATATCTATCCAATATCTCATTTCCTTAAGAGACATCCTTCATTCAACCTTTATTTTTGCACAGTTAGGTGTTATTTTAGTCATTGGTGTTTTAGTGATTCCTAGAGTTTCACTATTATTACATTATATAAATTCTCATTGCCTCCATCCTCTAAATTTCCAAAGACAAGCTTCTATTCTAACTCTATCATCTCTTCATCTTCCAATACATTCATCGTGAATCCTTCAATTGGGGCTTGTTCCCCATGAGGAATTTTAACTCTTTCATGAAGACATTCTTTACTTACTATTAGATTATCCATCTTCACATGCACCTTCTAAAATTTGAGCCTATATTTGTTCTCTTATTAATCTATCTATGTCTTCCTTGAGTGGGTAGCTATTATTCTTTGGGGCCTTTTATATTTTTGTTCCATGATCATTACTAGTTAATGTCTACATTGGATCTAATTTCACCTTCTTCCAAATCTAAAAGAAGTACAGGTAGACCACCCTATCACATTTTTTGTTGCTTGTATTCATCACCTTTTTCCAATTTAAGGACAATGATTTCCACAAACCTTACCTACTTCTTCCAGCCAATTTCCTCATTTTATTGCTTTCTTGCGAGTTCATATTTAATCTCCCTTCTATATTGTTTTTTTTCATGATTCTAAATTTATTATATTCTTATCTAAATATTATTATACATTACCCCCTCTTTCCAAATGGCTTTTCCTAATCCCTTCTTAGTTAAATTATTATGTAGTTCTTCATTTTATTTATAATGTGCTTGGTTTAAATTTGATCCTTTATGATATGTTTACCCAAAATTGGTATTTTTGAATAATTTAGTTTCAAATGAACCTTCAAAAGATATTTTCTCCGAAATTGAATCTTATCAAATTTTGTATTTTATGTCCATCTTCGAATCTCCAATATGATTTATGAATCATTCATCTCTCACTAGTTTCTATAATTGCTACTATTCACTCTAAGTTTTGTGCCTTCAACCCCAATAAAAAAATTCTTCTAAAATAATAAAATTTCCTTATTGCCCTCTTTTATTATAGCCTTGGCTATATATAGGACCATTATTCATTGGGAAGACCTTTATGTGAGATTGATGTTTTTTTTTATTCTATTGTATAATCGAATGGATTTAAACTTGGTTTCCAACATTTACTCAATTTTTTAAATTCTCCATCTGCCATTATTTAATTTCTTTTAATTGATCAAGAAGACTAAATATTTTGGTTAATAATGACACCTATCTTTGGTGTCTTTGTTCTGGATTCCATGATATTTGTGGGATTGTAATTGCTACAATAGGTTTTTTTTACCCCACCAAAGCCTTGCCCAATTCTTTTTTTGCAGCTTCCTTATAATAAAATCATCCATACCACATTTGTCCTTTATTGAGAAAGGTGTTTTGTTCACAATTGTGAAATTAGTTATTTTTTTAGTTTATCTTTCATCCATTTAATGGAATTTCATTTTCTCTTGTAGCAAAGTCAAGGAATTTTAATGTAGAATTCCCTCAATAGCGATTGATTTGTGTCCAATTTCACTCATTATTATGCTTTGACACTCTATTACCCCACCAATTCATTTTTTTCTCCATTGTTTCTTCTAGGGTTTACAATCCATACAAAATTCTCCTTTCTATCCATTACATTTCTTACATTTGAAAAATTACTTTTCAAATATCTAATTTTCAACATTAAAAGTTTATAATACAAACTTAGGCTCTATTAAAATATTAGAAACTCTATAGATTTACTTTGAATTGTTTATTATTTTATTATTCTTTTCTATCGAAATAATCTAATATGAATTAATTGCTATTAATATATTTATTTTAAAATTAATAATAAATAGTTTGAATGTATTATAAATTTACTAATTTTCTTAATTATTTATTATTATATTTTTATTTTCTACATTTTAAAAGTTTAAACTAGTTATAAATAATTGATTATTGATTTATGTTTAAAAGTGAATAGTACAACAAAAATAATAACTACTTTTAATTTTTCAAAACTACTTATTAAATTTAAAGTTAAATTTCTTTATAATTTCTTTTCAAATACACTATAATAATTTATATACTATAATAATTTAGTTTTCTTCACAAAATTAAAATAATTACAAGAAAAAGATCATACAATGCTTCAAATTACTAAAATTATTGTCAATATATATGATTCATTAATAGGGTTTAGTAAAATCTTAAAGGGGGTGTTGAGAAAAAATGATGAAAGGACTTCGTTGGGTGATATTTTTTGACATGATTGTTTTATTGAGGTGAAATCTTCAAAGGAGGTGTGTTGTGAGGAGTTGTTTGGATTGTCCACCCAATGTAATTTGGTTGGAGCTCAATGTGGTCATATTATTTAGGGCCAAATTCTTTTATCTAGGGCTTCAAAAAGGATTTTTTTTCAATCTATATTTTAATTAGTTATTTTTTTAGTTTTTTTCTAATTGGTGGTTTTTATTAGTTTAGAAAGTTAGAATTTTGTATCATAGTCACAATTTTTAGATATTTAGAAATTTAAACATTTTCTAGATAAATTTGGAAACTACCAAAAATTGCAAATTCTAAAAGTTGTGAAACATAGTGAAAATGGTAATTTTAGATTATTTCAGATTATAATTTCTTTTATTTTTAGAAGATGATTACAAAAGAATAATAGTGAAGAAATTCTAATGAATTGGCTATATAAAAAATAAAGGTATGTTTTAAAATAAGAGGTCTTATGAATTTTTCAATTTTCTCTATTAAAAAAATTCAAGTAAAAAGAAAGATGAAAATTTGTGTAAATACAATATTTATATAATTTTAAATTTGAAGAGAAAATGGAATACAGAATACCAGAAAAAAATGTGCAAATCTAAAATTGGTGGTTAATGGAATTTTTAGGCCCCTCTTTACTACAACTAAAAAATTGTAGGTATGAATGTTGAGCTCCTTATATAGAAATGAAATTCATTTTATTATAATTACTATATTTATTCATTCAGTGAACTTAGAAAATTTTAATTAAAAGAAAAAAGCATATGACCTTTCCAAGTTGCTAGGATTGTCTCATGCACTATGAGTTTCAAGTTGTTACATTTCTTATTGTATTCTTTTCTTCATAATATTTTTAATAATACACTGACTAACTTGACATTGATTTCACAAATGACTCAATAGAGGAGGGTGAACCAACAATAGTTGGTTACAATTTTTTGGATGAAATAATTTTACTCTTTCAACCAAATCTAATTTTAACCCGTGTTCTATCAAAGTAACATTTGATTAAACACAAAAACTACATTTGATCAAAAGTAACTATTGATTGAATGCAAAATGTCCATTCGATCAAAGTAACTTTCAATCGAATGGAAAAATGTATTTGATCAATAAAACCTATTCAAGATATTAAATTTGGACCAGGGACTTTTGGTCGAAAGGGGTTTCAATGAAATCCCTTTAGGTTCTATAGAAACCCTTTTAATGAAACATATTTCTATTGAAAACACATTTTTAAAATCTATCCCCAAGCTCTCACATTTATTATAGTTTTTGGGCCTTTGAAGCTCAAATTAAGGGCCCGGAAGAAAAATATTGACAAACCCAAATACATGATAGTACTGAGAAGGATATTTCCAATGATTATAATTTTAATATATATTAATTTTATTATGAACCTTTTTTGGATTAATTAAACATAGATTTTTTTACCAAACATCTACTTTTGTGTTCAATGCTTATCGAAAAATAGTAAACAAAAGAAAAAAAAAATTTGAAAAATATCTACGCACTATTTATTGAAGTCCTCTTTCTAGCAAAAAAAAAATTGACACATACATAACAAGTTATGATTAACCAATTGAATATATGCAAAAATTACATTTAACTTAACTTTAAACCTTAACAAATATGAAATATTGAAGATAGAGTTATGAATCAAATTACAAAAAAAAGATATGAATGTTACAAAACTAAAATCTAAAGAATTTCATTCATAACTATTTTGGAAAAAAAGTGATACCAAAAGCAAATGAATGTCACTCTTTAAAAAATGTTGTCTAGTGTAAAAAAACTAGTTTTTGAGCCCGAGATTAAAAAAAAGGAAACAAATTGATTCCAAAAATCACCAAAAAATAATATTTAGAAGATACACACAAAATGTCACAAATCAGTAATTGATGTCATCTTCAAATTCCTTATAGTTTAGTAGTAATAGGTCTCCAAATGTGAAGGTTTTTCTGAAAATGATTATTTGGTGTCAAAGTTAGCTAAAAAGTGTAACCCACTATTGTGGAAAACATGAATGGCTACAGAGACAAAATAGAGGTAGGGTTTTCTAAAACCATAGGAAATGGTGGAGATGATGATGATGATAATGATGATGATGATGGTGACAACATCAAAGATGATGATGACAAGGTTAAGGACAAGGATGACGATGATGATGGTGATGGTGATGGTGATGGTGATGGTGATGGAAATGGGGATGGCAATGGCGATGGCGATGATGATGATGATGATGATGATGATGATGATGATGATGATGATGATGATGATGATGATGACAACATCAAAGATGATGATGACAAGGTTAAGGACAAGGATGAAGATGATGATGGTGATGGTGATGGTGATGGTGATGGTGATGGTGATGGTGATGGTGATGGTGATGGTGATGGTGATGGAAATGGGGATGGCAATGGCGATGGCGATGATGATGATGATTGATGATGATGATGATGATGATGATGATGATGATGATGATGATGATGATGATGATGATGATGATGATGATGATGATGATGATGATGATGGTGATGATGACGATGACAATGACGACGATGATGATGATGATGACCACGACAATGATGATGATGATGACCACGACAATGATGATGATGATGACGACAATGAGGATGATGATGATGATGACGATGACGATGATGCTGATGATGATGAAAAACTACATTGATGATGATGATGACAAGATAACGATGATGATGACAATGATGATGATGATATTGTGGGCATGTACCTTATTTTAATGCACTTTATCCCTACACCATTTCTATTTTAGGGTTTGGCATGTTGCATGCTCATCGACATGGTTGGTTGCATTCTATTTTCCTTGTTTGAGTTGTAAATCCTTCAAAATTATTTTTACTACTATTTGGTTGTGGTTTCTAGTCTTGGATGGGTATTTCTAGTGTTCGGTGTTCATCTTCTTTGTCCTTGTGTATCTAACTTTGGGTGTTTTTGTTCAAGTAGAGAGGTGAGAAGTAGTCTATCTTTTAGAGTTGAGGTGCTTTATGGAGATGTAGTTAGAGTTGGATTTGAGGAATTTTTAACTCTCCCTATCTCTTGTTCATGTCTTATCCTATTTATTTTGGATGCATACGTAGCTATTTCAATGTGTTACATCATGGGTTCCCTATCTTGGAAACTATATATATTTGCCTTGATATGAGAACATTATACCTAAAATGATTTTACTTTCTTTCGATCTACTCCCTCCCTACTAGGGTTACTCTTTTGTTAGAGATGAGGGATTATTTCCCCTAACATCTAGGTTTTTTTGGTATCCCTGCACTGATGTATGGCCTTTATCCCTCTTGTATGTGGCTACTTGGGTTGTGATCTTTATTTCTATGACTATCCCATTTTAGGGAGATAGGTTTTATCTTTGGTGCTTCCATTTCATCCATTGAAGATCATTATTTGGATTTTCCCTATGGGGTATATATTTTGGAGATATTTCCTAGGTACTAGAATCTATTCTAGTGGTAACTCTACCTTTCCTATTACATACCATATGGAGGTGGCTTTAGCAATAGTTTAAGATGAAATTCCTATTATAATGATGTTTGATTCAATAATTGTTAGTTGACATTGATGGTGTGCTAAGGGTTGGTATCCCTACATGGTTTATACTAGAGAGGGATACACTTCCTATGTGACTTATTCTTCAAAAATATCTACTTTTTATGGGTGGAATTTTTTTCCTCTAGGGTCTTTGCATTTGCATCTTTATCCCCTTTATTGAGGTGGCTCCTGCTAGTTCTCGTTCTTCTAGTAGATAAATTATTGAGGTGGTCATTGCTATAATCATTTCTATTAATTTTCTCCATAGTATTTGAGGAACCCTTTCTCCCCTCTTTAGTCCTATGAATAGGTTTTTTTTTGTAGTAGTTTTACTCGTACAAGATTTTAAGGTTCCTTTCAAAACATGATGGTTGATTTTTATTTGGGTCCCTCCTTGAATAATGTTTTCTTATTTCAAAATGCTCTTGAACTTTTTTGGTTTCTAGATGCCTTCAAAATTATTATTTTTTGGGTTCTTTATGGTCTTCCTCATTACCTAAGACTATCTCTATTCAGGTAGTCCTCTAGGTAAAGGTTGTTGGATTCCTTCCAAATCCATTGTTATTTTTAAGTTTTCTTGGCTATGTTGATTATAGAGAAAGGGTTTTTACCTAGAAGACAGTTCAAGATTACTTCTTAAATCCCTCAATTGTGAGTATGCGAGTCTTTTTGTGGAGTCAAGTTCCTTGTTTTTTTGAGTTGTTTTCTTCATTTAAAAGCCTTGTTTTCTATAAAGTATCTTGTGTTTTATCATTTTGGTGGTCTTACAACTTGTGACTTCCTCCCAATATGAATGTGAAAAGATGACTAGGTTATCTATACAATGTATAACTATCTAAAAATGAAATTCATATAATATTTAATGCATTTTATAAACTTCTCTTTGATTTAAATAATTTTAATAATTTTTTTAATTATTTAAACCATGAATTAGTTTTAGGACATAGTTTTTCTCTTTTAAACCTTTTTTTTTCATTAGACTAGGGTTTATATGTCTTTCTATCTTTGGTCATCTATTAAGGCCAATATCAAAGATCACGGTAAGAACCCTCATCAGAGCCCAATATTACATGAATTTCTTTTGGTCCTTATATATGAGAATTTTAAAAATCTTTCTGCCCCATCAAACCTAATTTGTATATTCAATAAAGATTATACTAGTGTTGAGGGTTTGGTTTAAGAGAGTGATGACGATGATGATTCTTACTCTAAAGAAAAAGGATTACATTCCATCCTTTGATATGAAAACAAAACCTAAATCAAAAGATAAATCTTGGGGAAGAGGTAGGGGAAAAGAGTTTGATACTGATGTTGATGATCTTGTGTTATCCACAAAAATTTAAAAAAACTGCTAATTCTTGAAGGCTAAAGTTAGCATGTTTGGGAAGGCTAATATGAAGAGTTCTTAGTTCAATCTACTAATTACTAGAAAACACCAAGAGAAGATGAGAAATAGTAAAGCATCTTGAGTTGATTCCCTTGTTGTTGAGGGTGTTGTAGGGAATGCTAAAAATTAGAAAAGAAAAGAGCAAGTGTAAGGAGAAGGATATGGATAAGAAGAAAGAAATTATAGAATAAATTTGAACCCTTCCATCCCATGTAGTTTGTTTTACCTAGGCTATGACTAGTGATTTTTTACTTAGCAAGGAGGTTGGTGCATCCCCAATGGAGTTGAATACTAACTCTTGGTATCCCAAACCCAATTATGAGAATTTTTTTGATGTCTTAGGTCTTGCTAGGGACCATGATATTGATTCACTTTTCCTTTTCAAATGGATTTTCCATGAGACTAATGAAGTGAAGATCAAAAAAATAGCCTTAGCTATAAAAATAGATATTTTATATCTGTTAATGTTGCTGGTAAGTATAGTGTTGTTGATGGGGTTGGGCAGAGTTAATGGACTTTAGAGGAAAATAAGTCAGTTGTATATTATTTGAAGAAGAAGATTTATGTTATGGAAAATATTAAAAAGGATTAGTCTTAACTAGATGAAAATATGAATAGTCTTAAGGAGGTTATTCACAAGGCTATAAACAAGATCCATGAGAGTATTAGGAACATGGTAGAGGTAATGAACAAGTTAATTGACACCTTTGACAAGGAACATGATGATAAGTAGATTGTGGAATTGGATCAGGCTAAAGGTTAGAGTATGTTTGGGCTTAGTATGTGGAGTAGTTCATAAACCTCAAAAGGAAATTAGATAATTCCCCTATGAAGTTCAAGGACTTGAAGAAGACTACTCAAGACATGACCAGACTAAAGGAAGAAGTGTTTGAGGTTCTAAAGAACCTAGCTTACTTTTTCTAGTGCTCTACTTCTTGTTTCTTTTTTATGTCTATTTACTATCTCCTAGCTACCTCTTACTAGTCTTTCTTTTGGGTACCTAATTTTGGTTCTATTTTTTCATAATTTGTATCTCTCGATTTGCGCAAACTACTTTATCTACGTCTTTTTTATGTTAAATCATTTTGGGTCCCTTCAAAAAAATAAAATTATTAAGTAAAATAGGTTTTATAGGGTGCTTGAAACTCACAAAAGAGTAATTAAAAAGAGATAAACAAGATCAGTTCAAAGCTAAAGTTTTTGCAATCCAAGGGATAGGGTACAGAAAGGCAAGACATAGAATAGCCACACAAAAAAGGAAGGACAAAACAAAGCAAAAGGATAGGCACCAGGGAATGAATTAAGCCAGGCTCTTGAGCATGACAACAACATTGCATTTGAGAGCCTCCATCAATTATGATGCCTCTTTAACATTCTATATGTCTTGGGAATCATGGGAGCCTTCTTTCTCCTTGTTTTTCTTAGTTCTGGCTTTGGTTCTTTTACCTGGGCCCTCACTTGGCTTCTTCTTCCCTTCCACCATAGTCCTCTTATCAGCCCTGATGTCCATTTTCTCTTCCATTTTGTCAATTAGAAGCTTTATGTTATCATTGGACACTTTGAGAATGTTAATTTTTTTCTCGGTGATACCCTTTAGGGTTTCCTCTAGGATGATCATTTTTTATTCCAGGTGCTGGACCTAGCCTCCAAGCTTTGCTTTCACTATGTGGTCTGGTGATCCTTGTCATCAATACTCTAAATTTTTTCTTTGAGTTCTTCAATTTCATGGAAGAGCCATTTGAAGGACCTATATTGATCTAGCATGCTATTCTTATTATTTCTGAGGAAGTCTAGATCCATTTCCCTAGCTTTATTTCTTAGGACCACCAGTGCAGGATCAATAAGCTCTTCCTTGTGGACATTGCCTTTAGTATCCTCCATGATTTTAGGGTAAACGACCTCCCTTATGATCCCCATTTTCACTATGTTAATGTTGAAGCTCCTCCAGACCTTTTTACATTTTCCAAAAGTGTGATACTCTCCTCTCTAATTATCTTCAAAGGTTTCAAGCCTTATAGGAGATTCAGTGGAAGGATTTCCTTGATCATCTTTGAGGTCCTCAGAAATAGGGGCTTGAGTCTCATTTTTGGTGCCAGGTGATGTTTGAGGAGGAAGGGAGTTATCATCACTGATCGTGAGGTCAATAGAGAGGCTACCTAAGAAGACCCTCATGGTGTTGAGGTTTTCCCCTTTGACCTGATCCGACATTTTTGTGGCTTCCATTTTTTGGTTTCCCTCCTCTTCATTAGTATCCATATTTTCCTCATTTTCATTGTACTCATCATCCAAGTTAATCTCCTTTCTATCCTACTTTTTTGGGGGTTTCTTTAATTTTGACAACACCCGAAGGTCTCTTCTTTGAAGTGGATCCCTTTTTAAAAATGTGTTTCTCTTCTTCCTCACTTTCCATAAATAGATTGTCCTCAAATTTTCTCGAAGGGATGTAGTTTGAACCTGAATCTTCGCTAACATATTTCTTTTTCACAATTTCCTTAGCCAGAATTTGGGCTTTAAAGTAATTATAAAGAAAAAGTAGTTAACCTTCATGTAGGGTGGGATTAGCTATGTTTTTCTCTCTAAAGCCATTAATATTCTCATTTATAGAGGAAAATAGATAAAATAGAATGGAAATCTTTTTTCTGTGCCTAAAGTGATTCAGCAAGACAAAATGGTAGGTGTGAATTCTATCAAACCTAGTATCTAGAGTGATGTAAGAAATGAGCACCTTGAGAAAAAACTACCACTTCATCTTCAAGCTCATGGGCTGGTAGTAAGTTCCCGTCTTGGTGATAGCTTTCTTCTCTTGGTCATTTCTAACAAACTCATTGACAATATTGTCTGAAATTTTACAGTCTCTGTAAAATTTATTTTCCACAAAGGGGATGCTAGTAACCTTTGAGATTGCCTCCTCTGTGACAGTGAAAGACTTTCCCTCGATCTCCACCATCCCTTCATTCTGGCTTTTTATGAAGATTTTAGTGATCTCCTTTCTGTAGCCATGGATTCTTTCAATGAAGGTGGTGATATCCCCTTTCTGAAGGGCATTCCATACTTTGGATATGTTCTTCTACTTCTTGCTATCATTCTCTAGCTCCCTTCTATGTCTTTCCCCTACCATGGCTATTGTCTGGCCTCTAGTTTCTCTCTAGTTCAATGAAACCTTAATGCTCTATGTCTTTCTAGCTACCTTAATTCTTGGCTTTCTAGAGATATTCCTTTGGAGATAATTTCAGTTCATGGGAAGGGAAACCCAGAAAGTGTGTGGAGAGGACACATGGTAATTAATCTTACTATCCCTTCCCAGCTTGTCATTAGTGAATTTACTCCTCCAAAAACCCCTTTTCTATCATTATTATCTTTAATCATGACTTTGGTACTTTGGGGTCTTTCCACATCTAGAGAATCCTCTGCATAACTGGAGAGATCTTTAGCATGGATCCAACTCATTTTAGCTTCCATGTTGGCAGCCAGAATGGTGATCCAGTCAGTGACCCATGTGGCGTGTCCTGACATGTGATGAAAGTGGCCCAAGATAAGTTGAATAGTGTTGATGCTTTTAATAAAAGAGTTGGCTTTCAGCCAGAGAAGTTTGACCCCTATTTCAAAGGCCTTGGTGATCTTAACAAGGGTCTCATGGGCCTTTCCATGGAGTTTGGACCGAACAGGTAGGAAAACAAAACCTCTATTGTTCTTATGAAACACATCCATGGCCATAACTTCTTTGAAGAGAACTACAAAATAAAGAAGAAAAGAGATCCTCAAGTTAATTCCCTCAAACTTATCCGTCTGAGTAATAGTACCCTAGTGAAATAAGATGTAAGAACTGGGATTACTTATGAAGTTACTAGTGATTTCCTACTTTAGTGAGCTAGAGAGCCCATAGGGGTTCCTTTAAGTGACTAACATTGCTTACTTGGGGTGCAGGCTACCTGGAAGGTTTTTTGAGTCCCATCCGCAATATTCTTGCTGGCTTCTTCTTTCCTTATCTAACTTTCTTTCTTTCTGCCATGGGATTTTAGTTTAGCCCTTACATCTGCTTTATTTTTTCTCCTAGTTCTTACACGAGAAACTAGTGAGGGGTCTCTTCTTTTGGTTATCTTCTTATTTTGAACCTTTGACTAGCCCTCCTTTACATCTTTGTATTTTGTAAAGAGATCCTCCATCTTGGTGAGCTGCCTTGGGGAGATTGTACCTAGTAGTTCTTTCATTTGTAGAGCCTTATTAGTTTCCCGTGTCTCGGAGTAGGGGTAAGATTCTTGAGATGGGATTCCCTTTGGTTCATCCCTACTCAAACTTGAAAAGCTATCTTCGAACGGTGGTTAAAGAGAGTCTAGAACAATAGAGATGAAGATAGACCCAGGGCACGAGTCTCCACCTTCCTCCAAGACATTTTATTTTGTTTCTTCTGTGGTGTCTTTCTGAATATTGACATCCAAGTGTATACCTTCGAGTGGGGGGAACTCCTCTTTGAGTTCTATTTTGTCTTGGCTAGTTAGCTCTTTGGTGTTATCTTGTTGTCTTGACTCCCCTTCTGCAGATTTTTTCTTATCTTCCTCAGGGTCGAGGATCTCAAGAGTGGTCTCTAATTGATCCTTTTTTTTCCACACTCTATGAGTATTGGCCTGTGTACCTTGTTGAGAAATAGTTTTCTCCCCGATTGAGTTAGCATTGTCGCCTAAGGTATTATTGCCTGATTTTTTCTTTCTTTCAGCGATAACTTGCTTTTCTTTCTCTGACTTCAGAAACATGGGGCACGATTTAGCTTTGTGTCATGCTTTCTTACATAGGAAACAAGTGAAAGGGACACTTTTGTAATCCAGATTTTGCACATGTGTACCTAGTTTGGATCCGAGCACTATTATTTCTGATATGTCTTGATCCTCTTCCACCCCTATGCAAATCTTGGCATAGGTAAGTTGACTTCTAGCAATAGTCACAGGGTCTATCAAGAGAAGGGAGACAAATGAGTTGTCTATTCCATCAAAGACATCTTCAAACTAGAATTCCAGAGGAAGTTCTGGGAGTCTTACCCACACCAGGGCTTGCACAAAGAAAGAGTCATTAAGATCTAGCTTAGGAGTCCATTTTTCCAATGCTAGGGTTGCCTTTCCTATAGACCAGGTGCCCACACAAAGGATTTTGTCTAAATCCTCCTTACATGAGAACTCAAAGGACAGAAATCCCTTGGCCATAGCTTTGACAAGGACTTGACCCTTTAAATCCCATTTCTTCTTAGAAAAAATCCTACCAATATCTATGTTAGGTCTAGACCCCACAAATTTACCAACAAGGGTTTGGTCCATCGATTACCCTAATCAAAACCTTTAAATTACTAGAATTTTACAAAAGTAGAGGTCCTTCGAGCTAACAAAAGTATGAGAAAAAAATCATTTTAAAATATTTAAATGTAATTAAATATCCAAAAGTAAATTAACAATGCATATTTTTGTTAATATTTTCTTTGAGTACACTATTCATCATGAATTTCAAATATGTCAAAAATAATTTTCTATCCACCCTAACTTGATCAAGAAACATTTTTTATGAGTTATAGGTAATGAAGTGCAGACTGTAATGCATTTTAGATTTTAAAATAGTATATATAATTTCAAATTTGTGGGCCTTTTTCAATTGGTATTTCTATCTCAAGAATTTAGATATATTGTAAGCAAAAAATATTATTTTTGAATTATAATTAATAATTTATTATATTTCTTAAATTTTTTAGAGTATATTTTTGTAATCTTTTTATGCCTTTAAATTTATAGTTTAGAAAAAAATATCAATATCGAGGATGATGTCATAGAAAGAGTGAGAAACATCTAAACATGTCATTATAATGGAAAATATGGGTTTCACCTCTAAGATAAAGATATGATAAAATTCAAATAGGTGAAAAAGTTTCAATATAAAAATTTAATGAATAAATTCTTTTAGGGAGTATATAAGGTGGAAAATATTTGAAAATGGGTATAAAAAGGTTGATATGCCTAAACCTTGAGATGAAGTCAACATTTATCCCACTATATACATCAACATACAATTTAGAATTATTAATGACATGATCAACTCATTATTTTACCCAATACACTTCTAAATTCCCCTTAGAAAGTGATAGTGGATATTCTTCTTGATATGACCAAAGATCTCATTCAATAGGGTATAATTTTTTAATCTACTCTTTCAACCCATGTAACACACCTACACAAAATATGATATGCCCAGTACTTTAAATGGTGAGAAGTATTTCACTCCCTCCCATGCTAATAAGGGTAAATGAAAATGCATTACCTTTTAAAGGATTTTATATAGTATTTCCCTTTCTTCCCCTAAAATTATGGCAATCCTCTAAGTCTTATAGATTATTATTTATACTAAATAATATATCTCTAAGCTTTAAACTTATGAAAACCCTACCCTACACTTCCAAAAATAAATGTCTAATGTTTTTTATCAATATGGTAGGGAGAGGGCCCTGAACCTATATAGAAACATTCATATTACATCATATAATAAAGGACCAAAAGCCATCACTAAGAAAAATTAATAAAAAAATAATAGATTTGAAAACTATCAACATCCTCTAAGATAAAATAACTATCATTATCATCTATACTATTGTTATGAGTACTTAAAGAGGCAAGAAAACATCTCCTGCCTAATAGTAGGCATCACAGAGTCCTAGTTCATACTAAACAAAGCACAGTAAAAAAAAAACAAGATGTAAAATTTAACTCTAGACTATCAATACCCAAATAAGAATAATAGATGACTCTAAATAGAATTAAATAAATTATAATTAAATTTTTGAATGGTCTCCCAATTCTTTGAGAGACAATGGTGTTCCTTCTGTCAGTCTTAGTTTTAATGGCCCTGAGTTTCCTCCTTGTCATTTCCTTCAAGTTTCTTCTTCTTGGCATTCTTTCTCAATCCACTCTTTCTCGTAGCCATGCCAAAGACAATATTATTCAAAATTTTACTCATTAACATACAAAGAGAAGATATAGAAATATTAAACTACTCTTTGGAAATATTAGGAGTGATAGAGTTCTATAGACTAGCCACTCTTTCCTAAAGATCCTTGATTTGGTCCTGAGTACTACTATCTTTTTCAGGGTCAAGGAAAGGAGTAGTGGATCTATTTTGTAAACAATCTACTTTAAGAAAAATAGGGGTGTTACACATTGTATTTACCATCTCTTCCAACTCATTGATCTTCATAGTTATCTCTAGGGATTTTCTCTCTTTCATATAATCCAACTCATCTTCCTCTTTGTCATAGTCTTCATCATCTGAATTGTTAAAGGAATCTTTGTTTTAGGGGTCATATTCAAATTTTGTTTCAGGAACAAATTCCTCATTAGATATTTTTCCTTTAATTTCTCTTTTGTTCCTCAATGGAGAAGACCCGCATTCACCAAAACCCATATTTTATAATTTCTTTCCTCTGGAGCTAGAGTCCATATTTTAATCTTCTTGAACCTCATCATTATGTTCCTTATTTACATCAATGATTCTCTTGTTGGCATCAAATCTAGCTTTCCTAGACTTGAGATGGCTAGACTTACTGTCAAGTTATTTCTTTTTAGCTTCGATAGTGTCAAGAAGGGCTTCTTCAAAGGATATTTTTGGCACACAAGGAGAAGGGTTTTACTCTTTTTCTTTCTCTTAGGTTTAGGGTTTGATATATTAGGAAGAGGGATGCTATCTAATTCCTCAATTTTAACACTCCTATATTAAGGGTTTCAACTATGTATTGGTTTTTCGGTTAAGGGTCGCTAATACAATGGCTATAAAGAGGGAGTTCTAAAAAAAAAGCTAATACAACACATACATTAACCCTTGATGTAGGGGAGGAGATTCATATTTAAAAATACTATTGCTCAGAGAAGAGAATAAGAAAAATATAACATTGATTTTATCCCCATGACTAATGTGGTTTAAAATAGGAAAATGGTATCTGTGGTAGGTGGTAAAATGCCCCTCTAAACTAAAATACATCATTACATAGAGATAAAATTGATAATAAGGATGAGAGGGGGGGGAGAATAGTCACACCCATTACCATTAGCTACAATCACCAACTTCTCACCCTTCTCGGAGAGCTTATTCATATAGACTTTGTAATCCACTGTACTCTTTCTTTCCAACTTTTCTCCTTCACACTGCAAACCCATCTCTTTAGCTATTAGCTCCAACATAACACATTTAAAGGGTAAAAGCACAAAGTTGTGTCACATTTTATACTAACATATCAACATGGCTAAATTTGAGTATTTCTAACTCAAAATTAATATTTTGGAAATATATGGTCTAGCTAGATTCATTAATAAGTGCTCAAACTTTTTCGATTGGAAATATCTACTAAATGCATGGTTTATACCAATTTGGGTCCAATTATGAAAGAAATAAAATTATCTTAGAAAAAGTGATGTTTCAATAAATCCTACTCTTTTTAATGATATGTTTAAAAAAATATAAAAATACCCTTTTTTAGAGTTTAAAGTCAATATTATTGTCCTATAGGTTTTATAGAATTTTGATTAGATCTAATATATTACAAAATTTCAAAATACTACAAGTAGGTATTTTAACATTCGAGAAGATGTTGCATAAAATCAATAAAAAAATAGTAAATCATATCATAAAAATTTAAAATTTATATTTAACACTTGAGGAGAGAGTCCTCTTCAAGAATGTGTAATTTTTTTTTTCTGAATGGTGTAGATTTGATAGGGGAAATTTGATGGGAGATGAAAACTGTCAATTTTGGATAAGTTTGCCTTTGAGTAGTTATATTGGAGAAAATATACATAAAATACCAATGTTTCTTCTTTTTTGCAGTAGCTTTACATGTCATCTATAACATATTTTTAAATCAGAGGAAAATATGACTATTTGTATATACTTGTTTGGCAAAAACTAGACCCCAAAGTTTTAGCATTTTTCAACAATTAAAAAATGGACTTCAAAAATTGAAAAAATATGTCAATTCTTGCTCAAAGTTTTCAATATGTCATTTTCAAATTCTAAACACAAATGCCACATTTATGTCATTAAAGTTGAACAGTTTGTATGTTATTGACCTTTTCCTTTCTAAAAGTGTAACACAGGTTTCTACTTTTACCCATTATAATTTAATACTCCCAATAGACACATTACCCGTATGCCATGTATTAAAGAATTTCATGTAAAGGGTGATTTAAATGCCTTCATAGCTTGCATGTAATGGGTGTGCCCATCTTTGCTAGAATCATTTCACAACTCTCTATTCTATATTAATTCTTTATAATCCCTTGGCTCCACCTTCTTAAGAGGCCCACCGATGATTATAACCTCCTTGAAACTAATCTAGGTATTCTTTCCTTTCATTCCAATAGGATAGCTATAACTAAAAATGCAATAAACCAAAAAACCCTTATTGTATCTCTTTCTATTCAAATCACAAATATTCTTTAAGAAGCATAACTTGACCTTTCATGTACAAAAATTTCATTTTCTTTCATCACCTTTCATAATGATACAAGTGTATAGATAGCTATAAAAATAATCTTGTGGAGATTTTAAATGACCTTTACCAAACGAGAAGGTAATATTTATCCATGGCTAATGTTTTAGCAATAAAATTAGAATCCACATAACTTACACAAGTTTTGAAATCATTTATATTTTCTCCTTTGTGCAAACTAGGCCAGACCTTGATGCAGGAACCATAATGACCCATTGCAAAAAATCCCAGATCAAAGACTTCTCTAGAATGTTGAAACAAATTATTTCTATTAATATTGATGTCATATGTCACCCATAAAATAAAAATTTGATTATTAGCTACCTTATTGATAATATCACTAGGATATATATTGCTTAATAAAATAATAACTAAAAAATCCAGCATCCTACTCTTAATATGAATATTCTTTATGTTAACATTGCCTTCAAGTAAGGTTTGAGAAATTGAATTTTCCTGATTGACTAATACATGCATGTTAGCTTCATTTCCATTCTCTGCAAATCATGATTGTAATTGATTAGAAACATAATAGGACTAAACATCACACATCCTATGCACACAAACACCTTCCACTAGTATAGAAGAAACATAAGACACAAATATTTTTTTCATTGTGAAAAATATCTTTAAGTAATGATAAAAGGTGATACAACACCAAACATGGTAATTGAGGCCCCAGTTAGCCATAGAATCTTCAAATCTATTACCCTCCCTAAGAGTAGGGAGGATATTGTATTGGCTAAAAGTAGAGAGAATTATCCTACACTCCTCCATCCGACTTGAAATGTACTACGAAAAACTAACCTTACCTTGTAAATGGTTGAAAATTAATTTAGAGTCCCCTTCTAATATAACTATGTCATAATTTAGTTGTTTCAAATATTTTATACCCTTCTAGGAAGACATGGCTTCATCATAGTTGTTGGTTCCTGTTAGAACTTAGAAAAGAAATGATGCAAAAATGCCTTCTTAATACCAATTTATAGGGGAAATAATAAAGAGTTTGAATGCACTTCAGAATATTGAGATAAATAAAAGAAGCAAGAACATAGAAAATGTCATGTATAAAAGATAAACATAGGAGACCAAATTTACGTGGGAAACCCCTTCAGAAAAAATCCACTGGTGAAAAACCTGAGTGTCTTCTTTGTATTACAATAACTAATGTTATATACAAATAATAATGTATTTTTGCACATGCTCATATTGTGTTACAATGAACCTGAGTTTACACCACTTTGACACTCTACTATTTTAGTCTTTTAGCCTCTAATTCCTAACGAATCCCTCAGACATTTATACACTTTGTGATTCATTATAGAATTTGGTATAATAACTTCTAGTCCATGAAATGGTTACTAGTAGCCTTGGCATTCCTCCAGTTGATGGTCCCTTTGGCGTTGGACACTCCCTTCAACATCAAGTCACTCCCTTCGGCATCAGGTCACTCCCTTTAGCCTCGACCACTCCCTTCGACAATGAGTCACTCCCTTCAGCCTCAGACACTCCCTTTGGCATTGGGTCACTCCCTTCATAATTTGATCACTCCCTTTGGCCTTGGTCACTCATTTCATCTTAGAAATTCCCTTTGGCATTGAGTCACTCCCTTCAGCATCAGAACATCACACCATACACGTAGGTGAGCTTTAGTTTCATTGTACACCATGTTTTATGGTCTACATATCTTCCCTCGACATACTACACTTTTAGGTATAATGCATCGTATGATGGAACCTCCTATGGTAGACTCAGGTACTGTGAGGCACTGTATGGTGGCTTCACTGTGCATCTTCATCACACCCAGCAATTCCAACCCCAAGATTCTTGCGAGATCCTTCAATGAAATTTCCTTTCTAATCCCTTATAACTCCCCCAACAACAAAGATCCCAGGTTGCCTTTAGCACAACCATCGACATTACATGGCAGACATCCTATCTTTGGAGGAATCCATTTAGTTAGCCTTCATTTCCAAATTCTTTTGATGCAAGAGCATCCTAGGTGTAAGAGTAATCTTGCATCACCCAAAAATATTTTTTTTTTTTTGGTTTCAATAAGGGCTATCTTGTGTAGAGCTGCTATTTATGGAAACTTACTATTTTTAGTAAGTTGGTCATATAATCTTAAAATGTTCTGATTTCATAGGTGGAGGTTCATCTCAGTCATTTTCAGCCTCCCAATTGAGTTTCATTGCCACATCATCAGTATTGGTGAAGTTATTGAGGTTTTTCGGTATGAAATTTTTGAGCTCAATTTTGAAGGCCTTAGAGGCTCCAGATCGTGATAGACCCCCAGTTGACTGGCGCTTATGCATGTCAAGCACTGTAGATCTCATCATGACATTTTTGAAAAGTGGTTACAATAGAAAAATGGAGCTACGGTTAAAAAGTTATGGCCTTCAAAAGTTGGGCTACCTAAAAGCATATTTTGTATTTCTTTTGAGCCGACCCTATTGTAAAAATTGTGAAAATAAAATAATTCTATGTATAGTCAGCCTTAAGGGCTAAATTTCTGGAACCTTTACAGGCAGTGGAAATTGCCTATATAAAGAAGGCCTGTAGTGTTGTCTAGGCAGTTTTGGTAGTAGATCTAGGTAATAATTCAAGGATTTGTCCTATAGAATATTGTAAGGGAATGCCCATGTGGCTTTGCATATTGTAATTCTGAAAGTTTGTAATTCCACATTTGTGGAGATAATAAGAAGACCATTTTTTGTTCTTGCATATTGTTGTTGTTTCTCTATTTCTGTTATGTGTTTGTGGTATTAAGGGGAGAACCCTTCATCAAGTGGTATCATAGTAGGTTTTCTTGAGTGTGTAAACAGATTGCCGACTGTGAGGCAGTTTGCACCAGGACTGTGCTTAGGGTTTCAGCGTGCATCGCAAAAATGCCCCCACGAAGGGAACGTTGCAGAAGAGCTGGTGTTGTAACACCTGAGGTTAGAGTGCTCCATTGACAAGTGCGAGCATTGCAAGAAGAGATTTGCAGAGGAATGAATCTTAATATCAGAGATGAAAGAGAGGATGAAGCCGAAGAAGAAGATCAAGAAGGAGAAGTCAAAATTTTGAACCAGGAGGAAGAAAGACTTTTTCGGGCCATTTCCAAGATCAGGAAAAGACCTAAGATTGAGGTTCCTGTATTTTCGAGAAATCTTAACCCAGAGGAGTTGATTGATTGGATCAATGAATGTGAAGAATATTTTGAGTATGAAGATATTGAGGATCCTGATAGGGTAAAATTCATGAAGGCCAAACTAAACGGTCATGGGATGATCTGGTGGCAAGAGATTGAATTGGAGTGAAATAGAAGAGGGAAAGATAAAATCATAAGATGGGATCGAATGGTGGATAAATTGAAGTAGCAATTAATTCCTGTTGATTATGAGCTTGACCTACTGAAGAAGATGCAAATTTTGAAGCAAGCAATAAGATTTGTTCAGGAGTATACAGAGGAGTTCTATCAAATCCTCATCAGAACAGGTCATGCAAAAGCTGATAAGAAGAAAGTTGCCCATTACCTTAATGGGTTGAGGCTGAGCATTCAAGAGGAGTTGAATTTGGTTCAAATGAACAGTATTGAAGAGACATACCAATTTTCCCTAAAAGTAGAGGAAAGACTGAACAAGAAGTTTGAGAGCAGACAAAATGAAAGAGGTCGTGGTGGAAGATATGGTGGATGGTCATATGGAGGCCGAAATGAAGATCCAAAAAAGAAGGATGAGGCCAATAGCAGTCAAAATCAGAGAGGAAACAATTCCAATCATTTTCAAGATCAGAACATAGAGATCAGAGAGGAAGAGGACAAGGTTCAGGAAGAGGAGGCTTCCGTGGAACATGTTTTCACTGTAGAGAAGAAGGTCGTAGGGTATTTGAATGTCCTCAATGCCAAGGAAGGATAGATAGGAGGAATGAAGGCAAGGCCAGAGTGGCACATGTAGATGAAGATGCCATATCCTCAAATTTTAAAGATGTTGAAAGAGGAGAAACGTTGATTAACAAAAGAGTCCTGCCGAGTAGTGAGAATGAACCTGAGCAAAGGAGGAGCCTGTTTCGCACTAGATGCAAGTGTGAGGGTAAATGTTGTGATGTGATTATTGATAGTGGAAGAACTAACAATTTGGTGTCAGAAGAGATGGTGACAAAATTGAAGCTCAAGAGACAGAAACACCCACATCCATATTGGATTGTCCGGGTACAGGATGACCACAAGGTCATGGTCAATGAATGGTGCCTAGTAAAGTTCAAGATTGGCGGGTACCATGATGAGGTACTATGTGATATCATACCTATGGATGCATGTCACATGTTGTTGGGTAGGCTATGGCTGTTTGATAGGTATGTTGTACATGATGGTTGTCCGAATACCTATTCTTTGACAAAGGATGGAGTGCGACATAAGTTGAAGCCATTCAAGGAGACTGAAGCAATGGTATGTGGTAATGCCAGAATAAATTTTGTTAATGGAAGAAAATTCCTAAATGGTATGAGACATGAGCATGTGTGTTTTTCTTTAATTTCAAAAGTTGGTAAAGAGGAAGTAGAGGATGTACCTGCAGAAGTTGCATATTTGTTGAATGAGTTTCAAGATATTGTATTTGATAATGTACCTGATGGATTACCACAGGTAAGGAAGATCAGTCATTAGATGGATTTGATTCCAAGAGCCAGTTTGCCAAATAAGGTAGCACATAGAATGACACCAGCAGAAAGTGAAGTGTTGAATAGACAAGTACATGATTTGTTACATAAGGGGTTGATTCAGGAGAGCTCGAGTCCATGTGTTGTACCAGCAGTATTAGTACCAAAGAAGAATGGAGAGTGGAGGATGTGTACAAACTCCAGGGCAATAAATAAGATCATAATCTAGTATAGGTTTCCATTGCTATGAATGGATGATATTATGGACTGTTTGAGTGGAGCTGTGTATTTTTCAAAGATAGATCTGAAGAGTGGATATCACCAGATTCGAATCAGAGAAGGAGATGAATGGAAGACTACCTTCAAGAAAAAGGAAGGACTATATGAGTAGTTAGTCATGCCTTTTGGGTTAACCAATGAACCAAGCACTTTCATACGACTCATGAATGAGGTTCTGAAGGAATTTCTAGGTAAGTTTGCCATTGTTTAACTAGATGATATTTTGATCTTTAGCAAGACATTGGAGGAACATATGATGCATATTCGTATGGTGTTTGAGAAGCTAAGAGAAGAGAAATTGTTGATAAATTTGAAGAAGTGCAGATTTATGAAGAAAGAGTTAGTGTATTTGGGATTTATAGTTTCAGCAAAAGGTCTAAAAATGGACCCAGAGAAAGTGCAGGCTATCCTTGAATGGCCTACTCCAAGGAGTGCTACTGAGGTAAGATCCTTTAATGGTTTGGCTAGTTTTTACAAAAAATTTATCAGAAATTTTAGCAGTATTTGTGGACCCTTGACTGAAACAATGAGAGGGGATAGAAAATAGTTTAAGTGGACTAATAGGGTAGATACGAGTTTTAAACTGTTGAAACAGAAAGTTACAGAACAACCTATTTTAGCACTTCCAAATTTTGATAAGGTGTTTCAAGTAGACTGTGATGCTAGTGGTACTGCAATAGGAGTTGTTATGAGCTAAGAAGGTAAACCTGTTACTTATTTCAGTGAGAAGTTAAATGATGCCAAGAGAAAATATTTTGTTTATGATCAAGAATTTTATGCTATAGTTCAAGCATTAAAGAAGTGGAGACACTATCTACTTCCTAAGGAGTTTTTTTTGTATACTGATCATCAAGTTTTGCAATATTTGAATAGTCAAAGAAAGTTGAATCAAAAGCATTTGAAATGGGTTGAGTTTTACAGATTTCTACATTTGTTTTGAAACACAGAAGTGGAAAGTCTAACAAGGTTGCAGATGCGCTTAGCAGAAGGAAACTATTGTTGACAAAGATGTAGATTGAGGTGGTTGGGTTCAAGGAACTCAAGAATTTGTATCCAGAGGATCCTAATTTTGGTGAAGCTTGGAAAGCTTGTAAAGAACCTATTACTT